>JAHBMJ010001225.1:0-33885 GCA_018398765.1 Chromera velia | reverse complement strand
ACACACACACACACACACACACACACACACGGGGCCACCAGACTGACCAATTGGCCGGCTGGTTTATGTACTGACTCACTGATCCCCCTGCTGATGCATTTGTCGACTCGCACACATTCTCACTCACTTTCTCTCTTCGCCGATCGAATGACTCACCGCAGAAGAACTCCTTTTGCACTTCTAGAGCGCGATCTCTCTCTCCGGAGCACGCGTAGACGATGGAAGTCACCTGTGAGACGAGCGGGCAGGCTGCACGCACAGGAATACACAGCAGAAACTCAGAAACTCTCCGTTCACTCTGCCACACCACACGGAGCCACGAAAGGAGACGGCAAAGACGTACCTTCAGAAAAGCGCACCTGCGTCCTCCGAGCCCCTTCCACGTCGCCTCCCGCGAGTTCCACCAGCGATTTCACTTGTGAGACCACCGGGAGACCGTCAAGGACAGACGCATTCGACATCTTTCCTCCGTCCTCCGTGGGACGCGCACCGGTTCTGTCTGACAAGCCGAACTCTTCCTTTCACTTTCAAAGGTGGTGAATGGATCTGCAGTCAACCCACAGCTAGTTCAAAAGGGACACGTTCTATATATACCGTTTCGACCAGCCTGATCATGGCAATCGTTCGAGTAGTGCGCTCTTTCACCCTCGTTGATTGCTTTGTATATCGATCAGCGTCTGTGCAACACTCCGAAGCGTGGGATTCAATTTTGTGCCCCACAAGTTGAGCAAAACTTGCTTCGTGCGAACGACCTGCACCATGATAGTTCATGTGTGCTCTTTCCCGGACAGGCATTCCGGGGCCTTGGCCCGGCATTCACGGCGCAATTTCACGCATTCCTGGACCATTCGCATGCGTGACGGATCGGTATTTTCAGATGGCTTTTATCGTGAGGGAGAATTTGACCCGCGACAGTCCGGAAAAATCCCCAGAACCCCCCCCGAAATGGCAAAAAGCCAAGCCATGCCCCTTCTATTTCTAAACCGTCGTAAATCGAATGCAGAATTTTGAATCTTCCTCTGCCTAGCTGTCAAGTCTGTGCTAGAAGAGCCCCCTTCCCACCCTACAGAAGCAACTTTCTGACCGTGTAGTCGAAGGAACTGGGCGATCAATCAGATCGAAGGTGCAACTCCACGAGCGTTTTTGCCGAAAACGTCGATCGGCCATTAATTTTTGTGTGCCCCACTTAAGTGCCCCGCCTCCTTGTAGTGCCCCGCTTTAGTGCCCCGTTAAGTGCCCCGCTCACTTCTTATCTGTACACTCCACAATGACCCTCTCAGTTTGTCAGCCTGACAAAAAGGAGGAACAAACCCTCACCGGTGATTTGGCAGACAAGCCGAAGCTTCCTGTTACGGTGCTGTCGGGTTTTCTGGGTGCTGGGAAGACAACCCTCCTGAAGCGAATCCTTCGTCTCGCGGGAGAGCCTCAAAAGGATGCTGACGATGAAAAAGGAAATCAAGGTCAGTCGATTGTAAGACCGTGCTGAAGACCGAA
Organism: Chromera velia; assembly: GCA_018398765.1. Taxonomy (NCBI): domain Eukaryota; family Chromeraceae; genus Chromera; species Chromera velia. Next base: position 32,391 of record JAHBMJ010001225.1, on the reverse strand, counting down.
GTTTTCGCCAATTGTTCAAGACAGGCCAGACTGCTTTTCCTGTTTTGCTGAAGTGAATTTCATCTGGTCTTCTTTCGTCTCTGTCTCCAGCCGCACCGGAAGAAGAGGTTAGCACACCGGCCCCCCTGAAGGTGGCCGTGATCGTGAACGACATGGGCGAGATCAACCTGGATGCTGATGAGATCAAAAACTCCAGACTCATCCAGGAGGAGGCCACCATGGTAGAGCTCCATAATGGTTGCATCTGCTGCACCCTTCGTGGAGACTTGCTCAAAACCGTCAAGGCTCTGAGTGAGGAACAGGCGTTCGACTACCTCGTCATTGAGTCCACAGGAATCTCAGAGCCTCTCCCCGTGGCTCAGACCTTCGTCATGGACGTCGATGAGGCCGAAGAAGAAGGAAAGGAGAAACAGGTACGTGAGAGTAGATAAGTAAAAGGGAAAAGCTATGGAGACGGGGTGTGTGAAGAAGACAACGGGAAAGGAGATGGGGCGTGTGGAGGGTGGGAATTGTTTTATACAACTGCATGCTTTTTGGTTTCCGTCTATGTGCAGGAAGAGAGGTTTCATACGTGACTCCTTTCACAGCGTGTGTGTGCCGTCGGCCAAAACTTCTGTTCCATGCAATCACAGAGACTTCTTCTCTTCTTCCGAGTCTGTCGGTGTGGTCCGATCCGATGCAGAAGCCCCGCTTTCACGAGAGCTAGGAAATGTGGTTCATGTGTTCTGGCAAGTAAGGAAGCGCAGCACCATCTGGACGGCCTTCGGCTTCAGTCGTGCGACGTCGCAAGTCCATTTTTTGGAGTACCTGCATCACAATGTCCATTTTGTTCCCTCCATGTGCAGACGAAGGCCCCGTCTCGGCCTGACATGCCGAAGGAACTGAAGTCTCTCTCCCACTTTGCCCGCCTGGACACGTGTGTGACAGTGGTGGACGCTGTGAATGTCTACGACGTCCTCGGGAGCATCGAGACCCTCGCCGAGAAGAATGCCTCCAACATGGTAGGCAACACAGGCCTGAAGGCCGAGACCGAGACGGACGGGGGTGAAGGGAAGGGAGAGAAAGAGAAGGAGGGGGGTGATGTGGATGATCGAACGATCGTTCAGTTGATGCTCGACCAAATCGAGTTTGCAGACGTGATTCTTCTCAGCAAAGCCCATATGGTTAAGAACCCAAAAGAGGTTGAGGAGATCAGAGCGTTGGTAGAGAAGTTGAATCCTCACGCAGAGGTGATCGTCCCGATGGAACCCCATTTTGGCGACGTTCCCCTGTCTGCCGTTATCAATACTGGCCTATTCGATATGGACCAGGCACAGACATCCGCCGGGTGGCTGTATGAGCTGTCCAAGACGATGGAGGGGGGTCCAGGACATATCCCCGAGACTGAAGAGTATGGAATTTCGAGTGTCGTCTTCCGAAACAAAGAACGGCCGTTCCATCCCGGCAGGCTGAATGATACCCTGAATGGGTTTGGCAACTACGCCACCAGCCTGGCAGCAGGCCGCAACATTTACGGTAACAGCCCCCCCGCCCCTGGGGGGGTGTTCGTAGGTGTGGTGCGCGCCAAGGGCCAGCTGTGGGTGGCAACCGCGAATGCCTACCCCGTGGCCTTCCACTGTGCAGGGAGGCACGTGGAGCTCCTTCCCAACCCCGAACCCTACCTGGCCTCGATGCCTGAAGAGACATGGAGTGAGGAAGACAAGGAGAAGCATCAGCAGCTCGTGTGTGAGGGACAGTGGCACGAGAAGAACGGAGACAGAGAGTCGGAGGTGGTGTTTATCGGGGTGGGGTTGGACAAGGATAAGATTTTGTCCGAGCTTGAGGGGGCACTGCTGACAGATGAGGAGATGGAGGGGGGGGAGGACCTATGGAGAGAGATGGAGGATGTGTTCTTCCAGGGAGACTATTTTGAGCTCTCGGATGTGTGGGAGGATGAGGAAGTGAGGTCGGGGGACGAAGATGAGGGGGATTGGGAGGATGAGGGTGAGGGAAGTACATCCGAGTCTGAGGAGGGGAAAGCAGCCAACACAACGTATGCAACCCCAACAAAGAAAAACAAGAAAATGAAGAAAGTTGACGCCTCCCTGCTGACAGTCACCTCCCCCGACAAATTGAAGGGAGAGAAAGGGCCTCAAACAGAAGCACTTGTGTTTGTCAACAAGTCCGATCAGCTGAAGATCATCCACACAGAAGCAGTGCAGTTGGCCGTCTGGCGTCGTGACACCATTCCCAGTTTTGTCTCCGTCCTTTCCGATGCATCTCTTCAGGTTGCTTCACTCCCCCGTTTTGCCAAGGTCGTTACCCCAGCAGCCGCAGAAGAAACCGTCCGCACCGCCCTCCTGAAGAGGAAGAAGCGTGTCCTTTCCGATGAAGACACATCCGCCCTAGCTAGCGATCTCGCTGAGCAGGTCCGCATCTTCGCAGACATCTCGGGGTCCGAGACCGTGTCTGTCAAGCTCGACTGCATGGACGATAACGGCTGTGCATTCTGGCACCAGGACTGCGTGGATTTCCGTCTCGTCACGACCTACCGAGGCCCCGCCACCGAGTACGTTCATCCGCAGTACTCGCAGCCCACGCTGCACAAAAAACGCCGAGACTCCGCCCATGCTCAGTCGCTGACTCACCATGACGTCGCACTGTTCAAGGGACGGGGGAAGAGTTACGTCGGCGACCCCCTCTTGAACCACCCGGGCATCGTGCACAGATCCCCTCGCATTGAGGGCAGTGGTGTCGTCCGCGTGGTGCTCGTGCTTGACGTCCCTCAGTGGTGGATGGAAGAGTGAGGGGGTGGAGACGAGCGGGGTGCTGCTAAGGAGGTGAGTGCAATCGATGTGGCAGTTTTGTTGTTGCGTTGTTTCTGGTTGAATTTTCTTCCAATTCCTTCCGTTTGACATTTCAGTCAGGCACACACCCTTCTCGTTCCTTGATCAATCAAACACACAATTGAGACAGCAAGAGAGAGATGGGGGGCTGTTCGTCTCTTTCCCTTTCGCCTTCCCCTTCGCCTTCTCGCTTGCTTCTCCATCAACCCGACTCGACTCCGTCACCCCCCGTCTTTTCCTTCTCTCTCTGTTGTTGAACGTCCTTTCTCTGCTCTTCTCTTCTTTTTGCTCGCTTTCCGTCTGTCTCACTTCTGACAAGGCGGCAACCTCCTGCTTCATTCTGCAACGCAATCAATCAATCAATGTGAAGACAGAATTTATCAATGAAGAGAGCGAAGAATCCATCCATCGATCGATCGATCAACCAGTCATCAGCCTTCCTTCAACTCTGAGGTTTCGTGTCGCTGTCTTTTTGTCCTTCTCTCTTTCTGGTGGTGCCAATGAAACGAAGATCATCTCGCTCCTGTCCTCGCCTCTCGTCGCCCCCCCCTTTTCTTCTCTCCTTCTTGCAGGGGATTGGTGGACTCTACACCGCCTTCCTTCTTTGCCGACCTTCGACCTGGTGCCTTCCTAGAGAAACCGGATCGTCACTGCGTGGGTTGATTGTCTGGAGGGACTCCGCATGGAGTCGTTGTGCCTGTCCAGCAGGATTTCCTGCAGGCATGCGTGTTTTTGCGTGCGTGCGTCAATGCATTCAAAGGTGGAGAGGGAGGTCTGGGGAGACGTTACCCGTGGGAGGAGAGAAGAATGCAGGATTTGCAGAGAGCTCCTCTCTGTGCTTTTTGAAGAAAACATGGGTGTGGGTTGGGGTAGGGTGGCATGGGTGTCTGTCTTCTTGAGGAAGTGAGCTGACTGACCGAAAACTCGGCTCTTCAGCCTTTTTTTCTGTCTTTGCTTTTTTGTGGGGAGGAGGAGGGCAGGGTGTCGACCTAAAGAAAGCTGTTCTGCATGGCCATGAACAGCGCACCTAGTTCTCCCATTCGATAACCCCGTCTTGTGCTTTGTATAACGCCGTTTCTCTTTTTTGTCCCATCTTCGCACTTTCCCTTTTCGTCGCGTCCTTTTTTCGTCCTGTGCATCTACTTCTTCTTTCCTTCCTGACTGGCATCTTTTAAAGTGCTGTTGTGTATTTCTCTGTAATCCTAATCTGGGGGGAATACTGGCAACGTGCGTCTCCTCAGACAAAAGTAGAAACTTCCCTCGAGTGAGCGACTGACTGATGCATGAGGCGAGAAAATGTCGAACGGTTTGTTGTACATGTTTTTTTCCTGTCCGGTCTCATCTGAACGATCGTCAGCACCTTCCGGTGGTGTATGGCGCTTACAAGGCCTGGTGTGTCTAGGTGAACTCAGAAGTTCTTGTCCAGTCCTTGTGGTGCAGAGGCCTTGCCCGTTTTTGTTGTCATTTGGAGGGATGCAGTGAAGAAGAGACGGACAAGCGTGCATGATCGAATGGGAGTAGGAACACGGGATCAAAGCTCGATCGATTAACGGAGAAAGAGGAGAAGAGGAGAAGATTGCACTGTCCTGGCTGCCTGGGTGTTTTTCCCTTCCACCTTCCGCACACAAAAGAGGAGAATTTACTGGAACATGAAAGTGACTTTGTTTCGTTGGCAGTGCATGCGTTCACGGGTACATCCGCGAACGTATGCTGTGTTCCTCGATTCCCTCTGTATGCTTTCGCTGGCTTTATGCCGGCGTTGCTCGTGAATCTGCAGCTCAGGCAGGCCACCCATGGGACGGTTTCAGAAACAGAGAGAGAGAGAGAGAGAGAGAGAGAGAGGCGACACACACAAACACGAAGAGTAGGTAGCACAATAAATGCATGGACCCGCTTTCCCCGTTCCCTTCTTCACATATGCGTGTGCTTGCTCCTTGCCTCTTTTCCCTGACTCCTTCCTTCATTTGATTCTTCGCCAGGCTTTTGCAGCTGTTGGCATTCGCTTCCCCCCTCTGCATACATCTGATCATAGTCTTTAATAACATGATGGGACTTCTTTGTGCGTGCATGCATGCATGCATGACACCGCATGCAGCAGATGCCAAGGTGTGAGAAGGAAAATCTGGAGCAAGCTTTTGTGTGCGCATAGAAAGAGATCAAGAACAGGGAAGGGCAGGGGCTGCATGGTCCTTTTGGCGATCTTCCTGTTTCAATGCCTGTCTGCCTGCCTGCCTGCCTGCCTGCCTTTTGTCTGTCGGTGCATGTCTGAGTGCGCGTGAATGCCATCCTCCTTTGCATTTTCAGGCACCCTTATGCGATTGATCATGCAATGCATGTGTCTGTCAATTTTGTGGCACCGGGTGCGTGAGCATCTGCACTAGCATCTGCATGCATATACCGTCTGTGATGCGGCACTGATGCCCATACACAGCTCACCGCATATAACGAAGCTTCAACTGGTTTCATTGCCAGCGTGGTTGAAGCAGAAGACAGGATAAAGCCTCATCATGAAGATCATCATCAAGACTTCTACTCTAGCTAGTACTCAACAGTCAAGACGTATACCACTGTCCGGCAAAAAACACGTTGAGCTGTGTTCCGAGTCAATGTGAATATAAATCATTTTAGTTACTTATAACATGTTAAATATGTTTGAATTGACTAAAAGATAGGGTTATGGATGCATGCATGTGGATTGCTACATTATACTAATATACATCGTAGAAACTATACACTGTGGCAATTGATAAGAATAATATATTAATTAGTTTCAAGAAAAATCGTGAATTAAAAAAAAAGCTAGAAAAAAAGTATTAGTGTGAAACATTTTGTAGACCGATGCATATAACTTGAAAGTATATAGTACGATATCACTTATAATACCACTTGATATAGTGGTACATACACGTTGAACCTCCGAGTCTGTAGTGCGACTATTGCGTTTCTGCCTGTATTTGAGCCTGTATGTATTGATACAAGCGATCACAGCATGCTTCAATAGCAAGGATCCACTGCGAAAGCTTTGTACACACTGCTAAACACACTGCGGCAAAAGACAATTCAATAACATTCCTGTCTGTCCGTCTCTTTCTCTGTCTCCACAACTCCTTTAGAAGAAGTCTTGACCAGTCTCTGCAGCTGCAGGGACTATTGACTCTGGCGGGCAGACTGACTGCGTTTTTAACCGCCTCCTACGGTCTAGGGATACATGTGATCACCTCTCTCTCTGCTGTTACTCTTTCTTTTTTCCATTCCTCTTTGGATTGCTTCCTTTGAAATGACGTCGGTCGCCTTCATGCAGCGTGCGTGCATTCAGCATCCTGTTCCTTCTTCTCTTTGTTGTGCTTCCTGACTTGGGTCTGCGGGAGCATCATAAGTGCATCTGTTCGGCCTCTTTGGGTGCTGAACGAACGAGCGAGCTGGATCAGTCGACTTCTCGACCTGCAGTCCGTTCTTTTGACTGTCTGACTGACGCTTGTACATGAACATCAAACATCGCAACGCCTGATGGTTTTCCATCTGTGATTCATGAAATGCAATGCTGAATGAATCGAGACGGAGAGTTGGGCTGCATGAGCATGAATGGCTGAAACGTCTCAATAAAAACCCATTTGTTGTCTGTTTCTCCCCCTTCCTTCCCGTTCCTGCCTCACGCCACATACATACATCGTGGCGTCGTTGCCTGGGGCAGGAGTTCTATGAGCCGTTGCCTCCCCCTTTTTCTGTTTCTTTCCCATCCTGTCCTTTCAACGTGCAGCCATACCGGAATTGGTCTCTTTTTCCTCTTCGGCTCACGAAAACATGACATCCAACTCCGGCTCGACAGGCCAACTGGCCTCCACCATAGTTTCTCCCTCCTCGCCCTCCTTTTCCTTTGCCTCCTCTGGTTCCGGAGGGACAGGAGAAGTGCGTTTGTACTTGCACTCAAACGTTGCCTTGAAGTTGGGACCGGACCCCGGAAGGAGGCCGATCTTGCTCATCACATAAGTGATCACAAGACTGTCAGTGGCAGGGGTGAGAACCCAATCCATCTGCATATACATTCCCATGATGGCCTTCAGCCAAAGATTCATTTCCCCGTTCGTGCGCATCTGGTAAGTCTTCTCAAGGCCAAAGGTATCCTCCTCAACAAACTTCCCGACTCCAGACCACCTCGCTTCGAAGTCCTGCAAGGTGTAGATGCAATAGTCAATGGAGCCAAGATAAAACCAACAAGCCGCCTCACTTTCGGTAGTCTGCCACTGGGTCAGGTTTTGGACTCGAACGTTTGCGCGCATTTCGATCTCCATGAACCCGGCTGAAAAGACTTTGACTCCCTTTTTCCTCAGATAGTTACTTTTGGGGGTCAAGGACACTGGAAAGCCCTCCTTCGCACCAGGGCAGATGAATGGTGAGTCTCCGATCCCTCCATCTTCCTCAATCCGTCTGATGGTTCTCTTCCACGGCATGGAGATATTGCGTTGGGACACAAACTCGTAGTCTCCAATGAAGTTCTCCATGAACTCGATGGCAGGAACCAAATCTTCGTCTTTCGTCACCAGTTTGCCGACAGAAGGTGCCACGAGGCAGCAAAGAAGGAGAGAAAGAAGCTGCATGATGCAGTCCGTCCCTTTCAGATTCAGCAAAAATGCAATTGGAATGAAGATCACTTGACTTTCCGAAGTGCTGAGAGTCTGCCTATGTATCGATATGTCCGTTGTGTGTGGTGAGTGGATGTGCACCTCTTGTCAATGACTGGTCAATGCTTTTCCCGTCCAGGCAGCGTGTATGGCATGCAGATAGAAACGGCAAGAAGCAGGTCGACGTGCATGAAGGTCAGTCATGCATGCATCATCATGACATCACGCATGCATGCATGCACGCACTATATAGCTTTATTCTCCCTTAATTTTTTTAAGTTCGCGCGCGTTTTGCGCCCGCGCCGAGGAACCCGAACGGGCTTTCTAGACACCGCGGCGTTTACGGTCAAACGCCGCGGTGCCGCGGAGCGGCACCAAGCGCCGCGGTTGTAAAACCTTGAAGAAAGGGGGGAACCGCGGCGTGATTGTTCCGGTCTTTACCTTTTCTGAGGTAAGTTGAACCAAATTGATCAGCAATTGATCAAATTTATCATTGAAACACCTTAAGAAAAATTTTGTGGCGCCATGTCCCAAATGGGGCGCAGAAAAAACCGTTTTGACGGTATATGGGGCCATGTCCCAAATGGGAGGGGGCGCCGCCGCGGAGGGGCCTGGAGGGAACCACGGCGCAGCCGCGGTGCTAAAAATGGCCGCTCTAGAGAGCCTGAACCCGAAGAGGATCATGCATGCAGCTTTTGGCGCCCATGACCCGGGCCGCCCGGCGAAGATACGTCGATCATCGTCGATCCGCGAGGAGAAGCAAGTCTGACACGCCTACAGCTGCGCGGCCGGGACACAACTTCTTGACAAGGAAGAACAGAAATTGACAATCAGAGACTCACACTCAACAAGAGACTGCCTTTTGGCCCTTGCGATCGTCTTTTTGTGATAAGGCAATACATACGTCCAGAGTTCCTCCTTCATTCAAACACTGTGGTGTTGCGCAGAATTGCCGTTGTTTGATCGACTGAAAGGAAGCGGAGAGAGAACACTCGAAGCTCTAAGGAAACCCTCGCAAGAAAACTTGGCTCAAAAGACCGAACACTCTGGTGTGTGATCTCCCACTTGGGAAAGCCGGACAGCGCGGAAAGAACCACAGCCAAAAAACACAGAAAACAAGAAAGCCGTTCTCGTCTCTCCCAGAGCCGAACAAGAGAAAGGACGAGCACAGCCAGAGCCCCCCCCCTGTGAAAGGAAGGAACGAAGGAGAGATGTCGGCCTCCAAGTTGGACTTCGCTAACAGTGAAATCAGCGGCTTGCCCCAAAGTAGCGATGGTCAGTCCGTCGATGAGTCTGTCAGTCAAACGTGTGCACAATGGGCCTGCCCCCCCTTGTCAGTCTGCCTGCCTGACTGACCCGTTCAGGTCCATATAGACCCAACGACCCTGCAACTGACCTGCGGCATGTGGATGCACTCGTGCGGCCTTTCGCTTGCCTGCTTATGATTTGCTTCGTCCTTCAACTGGCGTCAGGGCAGCCATGTGCTGTTAGTGCATCGAGTAACCTGCTCTCGGTATGAATTTTCCTTTCTGTCTTCACGCGTCTGATTCTTTCTACTGGATCCTGTAAGTGCGCGAAGTCATGTCATACCTTGACCGTGCGACTGCAAAGAGAGACTTAATGTTCTTTTGGCTGCGTTCTCTCCTATCTCGAATCGCAAAGTTCTCCATTCGCTCTCCCCCAGGCTGCACCTGGCGGGCCCATTTGTTCTCTCTCCGCTCCCTCTTCTCTTACCTCCTCTCTGTCTTCCTCCCTCCCGTTCTAATCTCCCCATTCTCCACGTGGACTGCTGATCTCCATTTTCAGGTGGTCCCCTTCCCTTCACTCTACTGTTTCCCCCCTCTTCTCTGCGTCGGGTCACTCTCTCTCCCTTTCCGCCCACCGCATTATCGTGAAAAAATGTATCGGCGTTCTCCCCTCCATTCTGCAGAGCAAATGCAGGTGGGGCTCCGCATCATCGACAACGCCTACCGCAACCGTGTGGAGTCTTTGATGTCCGAGAACAGAGCACTGAAGGCGCAGATGGAGGAGAAGGCCGCAACGGTGGGTTGGGGGTCAGAAGATAGATGGATGATCTGTCTTCTTCTTGATGAATTATTATTTGACTAATTCATGTGGTAAACGCGCGCAGAGAGGTAAAGAGAGACAGAGTTACTGAAAAATAGTCCTCCGTTCCAGTCTTGACCTTCCAAGTACCCCCGTCGGATTTTCCTCTCTGCAAACCAGAAAGGCAAACTGACGGCAGTTCCAGCGAAGTGATTTCATCGGATTAGGTTCTCAGAATCATCGTGGAGGTCTCTTCTTTTCTTTTTCTGCATCCTTCTCTGCATGGACTCGGTCTTCCTTCTTGTTCCCTTCCCTGTCTGCAGGTGTCGAGTCTGCAGAAACGTCAGTCTTCTCTTGAAGCAGAGGTGCTGGAGGGAAAACACAGGAGGCAGCTGTTGGCTGAAGAGAACGGCAGACTGATCAGCACAGTGAAAAAACTCCAGAAGGACGTGGCACGACTGGAGTCTGTCAAACAGGCGATCCTCTCTTCCATCTCGGAGGCCACATCGGCAGAGGCGGAGGCGGCAGCAGCAGACAAGGAAGGAGGAGGGCAGACTGGGGGAGCGGACTTGTACAGAAACGAAGAGTTCGTCCAGCTGACTGCTCCTGCAACTGTTCGAGGTCTGTTAGGGGATACGCGTACACATTTGCATCTTCCTCTCTCTCTTCAACCCCCCCTCTTCCCGTGTGTGTGCGTGTGTGTGCGTTTCTCAGCTAGAAATTCGCTGGTCGTTCAAAGGACAGACCTAATCAGTCTTTGGCTGTTTGCTTTTCTCAATTTCTGGCTTACAGCATTACTCAAAAGTATGGCTTGTGAATAAACCCCAAAAGGCTCCTGATGGCAACTATGAGAACGATCGATGGAGAGCTGATGCATGCAGAGCTCCGAGGAGACCCTCTCTTTGCTGCCTATGGAGGGGGAGGGGGGAACAGCCACAGTCGGACGAGCTCACCGCAACGTCCACCCGCACAGCAACCGCAAACGCAGCCTGCAGAGTGAGCGAGAACATGCATGGAGTAGGGGAGGGGAGGCGACAGGCACGGAGCGAATGCTAGGGTGAATTTGTGGGGATGTTGTGTCGGTATTTTGCGCGGTCTTCTCTGGATTGGGCGTATTTCTTTTGCTGAGTGGGGTGCGAGAAAAATCCTCACGACGGTGAGAAACAAAGCTAAAGGACGATATGAGTGCATGATGGTTTGCCTTCTTCCATTTGTGTATCTCGAGGAATCGTAGAACGACAGGAAGGACCTCTAGAGGAAGAAAAAAAAAACAGTCTGTCTCCTGGGTACTCCGTCTTATGTCTTTTGTTGGTCGTTCCTCGTATGTGCTCGTGTGTGCACGGCCAATCGACTCTTGTTTGCGCATGTCTGTTTGTCGATGTGTGCATGTGTCTGGGTCTGCATAGAGGTGTTTGTCAAATTCGACGTTCACATGTGGGCACGTCTCCCTGGTTTTCTCTCTTTCTTTTTTCTTGTCCCTTCTCTTCTGTGTGCAGCCCTGACATGCAAGGAAGAATGTTTTTCAAGTCAGTGAGTCCTTTTTTCGGCCAATCGTGCGTCGTGTATCTCTTCGTTGTTCTTGCATTTCGGTTATCTTTGCTTCATGGCATTTGAATGATAGTCTGCATTCGTTTTCTGTACGGTCTCTTGCTGGGTTTTTTCACTTCCCCAAAGTCCTTGTCGACAGCGAAGCGATTTGTGCATCTCTCGAATTGTGTTTGCATTCGCATTGCCCTCGCTCTTTCTCTCCGGAGGCCTTGCACTGGCCATGCTGATGTTCCGTTAGGCTGTCCCATTTTTTTGCGGCTTGTCTCTTTCTCTCGTGCCTCTTCCTCGCTGCCACGACGTCAACTACTCACTCACCCCAGATTTCTCATTTGCATGATCGAAGTCCTATAGCGCTGATAAGTCATTCAGAACGTCCCCTTTCCTCGACTCTTTTTTTTTTTTTGACATTGTTCTTTCCCTGCAGAGCGGCTCGGGCACGCCTCTCGTTCGAAGACTTCTCGACTTTCCTTGCGAACATCAAGAGACTGAACAACCACCAACAGACACGGTGGGTGAATTTGTGGGTGGGTGGATGTGTCGGTTTTGGCATTTCTTTCGGTGCCGGTCTTTTCGATTTCCTGTGGGGTGTGGCTCCCTTCCACTGTGCAACAAACAAACGAAGCAGATCTCTAACAGAGGAAGAAAACGAAGTGCATCCAGGCCCTCCCTGTCTGGATTCGCTTTTTTTTGTGCGGGGGGCAGTGACTTCCTTGCAAGGCATGATCGGGACAACCAGAGAAAGCAGCGACGCGTTCTTCTCATCCCTCGGCTCTGCGGGTGCAGGCTCTGAAGGGAAGAGTGGGGAGAAAAGTCGGAATAGGAAGGAAGGAAGGAAGGAAGGAGAAAAGAGGACATGCAGGGAAGGATAAAGGCGCTACTTCATGTAAAAGGCACGTAGAGGCGAGAAAGACCGGGTATCATTCTTTGTGTATTGCTCTGTCTCCCGGTCTTTCTGTGTGCGTACATCCTTTGTATTGATCTGCTTGCAGGGAGGAGACCCTCTCGTCCGCCCGTGCAATCTTCGGTTGGTCTCTCTCTCTCTCTCTCTCTCTCTCTGTCTGTCTGTCTCTCTCTCTCTCTCTTTCTCTCTCTCTTTCTCTCTCTCTCTCTCTCTCTCTCTCTCTCTCTGCTGGAAGGGCTAGAGGTTGCAGGAAGGGGACATAAAAGCATGAAAAGAAAGGAGAATCCATTGAGTTTTTTCATCTATTTTGCTGCCCGGGTTTCGACCTGACTCTCTGCCTGTTGTCTTTTTGATCTTCTCCCAGACCTCCCTTCTTTTTTGTTCTGCCTGCCTGCATCTCCCTCCCTCCCTCCCTCCCTATCGATCCTCCCGGGTGTTTGGTGTCTCGTCCTCTCATGCAACTCGTTGCCTGCCTGTTTTTGTTCCGATTTTTTTCCCTGCACCATGTGCGTCTATCAGTCGTTTCGTCTCTCTGTCTGTCTGTCTGTCGGCCGGCCGGTCGGTCGGTCGGTCTGTCTGTCTCCGATCCTGCCCTCTTTCCCGGCGTCTTCTCCGACCTTGCAAGCGATTGATTCTCTTTCCTCTCTCGTCGCCTCTCTGCAGGCCCTGCAAATGCGGACTTGCTGGAGGAGTTCCGGCTGCTCTTGGAAAAGCATTCGTGAGGCGGGGAGGCGGGAGGAGTTGGAAAGTCAGTTGACGGGAGGAGGGAGGGAGCAGAAGTTGGCGAAGAAAGGCAATTGGGGCAAAGCTAGACGTCTGCACACACACACACACACACACACACACACACAGAGAGAGAGAGAGAGAGAGGTGATTCAGACCGCAAGGCGGGGATGCAGAGGGCAGTGGAATACCCGAGGGGAAATTTGACAACCAGCAAGGTGAAAAGGAAAGAGTCTGAGGTTTGTCTCGACTTATTCGTCCGTCGTTTTCTTCTTTTGAATGCCCTTCAATTCAAAGACCTCTTTCGCTTCTGCTTCTATCTGTCTGCACGAGGCTGTCTGTGCTCCTTCCCTCCCGCACTTCCGGACTGCAAATTTTTAGTGTTGCATGAATTCATGAGCTGTTCTGTGTTTTCATCCATGAGCTGTGTGCAGGTTCCAACAGTGGAGCGAGGCAGTCAAGAATTGAAGGAGGAAGGAAAGACGAAGTGAAGAACAAGAGAGGCATCGAGAGACATGCAGATGGAAGCAAGGACAGCGGACAGGAAGAGAGTCGAATGATGAAAACAATTGGTGAAAGCTGCTTTCTTTCTACCTTCTCAAACCCCCCCTTCTCTTTCTGTTTCAGCAGGAAGGATTGAACGAAGGGCAGGAGAGAGAAAGAGGAGAAAGACAACCAAACAATGCCAAAGAGACCCGTCCTGCGTGATCTTCGCTTTCTTTTCTTCCATCTTTTGCGTCTTCCCTGCACCCAGACTTTCCTCTGGCCTGTCTTCGTGAAGACTCCTGAAGGGATTAGAAGACTCAAATCTGAATCTTTTCTCTTCAATCGTTTGTTTGGTCATCAATCGGCGAGGGCAGACGGTCCAGTGATGACGTGTGTGGACCAGATGGACTCGCTCACACTGCCCCTTGGATCACCTAGAAGACCAAGCCGGTCGATAATCCGGCTCTCTGTGCTTGATGAACTGGAATCTCTGCTTTCCCTTCTCAAACTGTACAAAACTTTCAATTGACTTATAGAGGGGGGATCCAGTTACTTTGCCAATTCAAGTTTTGTTGATGATTTTAATTTGTTTCACTATTTTTTTTTGTAACTTTTTTTATCTGACTTTTACGATTATAGGATCAGGATTATGATTCGATGTCATGTTCAAATTAAGGATTAGTTTTATCTCTAGCTTTATCTAAATGATTAGCTTGGGATTTATTTATTCATCATCATCATCATCATCTAGATCATCATCATATATGTTATAGCCTTTTTTCACTTTCAAGTTGAAAAGCGTTCACAATTCCAAAATATCTTAGCTAGCTAATATATATGCGGCGTATACAGTAATATACCACTTGCATGATAATTATAGTCTAGATCGACTATAGTTTAACACCTGCAGTTCTTTTCAAACTTTTCTATTTTTTGGCAGGGCGTGGTTAGGCATAAACAACGCTGCTTCATGTGATTCTAGATATGATGTCCACTGCCCGTTATACCACGCAACCCTGTAAGGCTATCCTCTTTCCTCCTTGTACTTTCATAAATTTGAATCATGAGACTTAAGTATTCAAAAGCTAATTTGCATATAAAAGATCGATAGTATAAATTTGAATGTATTGTTTTCATAGCTCATAAACATAAATTTACTTTATACTTGTAGAAAACGCTTGTGAAGTCATTATATTAACGACTCGGACTAGGACTCGGAGGACTACGACATTGTGGTAGTACTGTTACTAGTACAACTTAAGTCTTCAAGTTGGTTGGTTCACTGCACTCACCATCTTGTCCGTCTAATTCAAGGATGATTACCAGTACAGCTATAGAAGCATGAATGATCAACTTACTCCTCAAAGACAATCATCCCATTTACAGCTTTTTCTGGTCCCACAACCTGCAGATATGTTTACACATGCACTCATGAACAACGCAAAACTGTTGTGCTAACGCCATTGTCACACAAAACCTTTAAAGTGAGCACAAACACTATAATTACCAATGCACCTTTTCTGAAATCGTTGAAATTCACTGAAGCACGACGTCTTGAGTCTCTTCTTCTGTTGATCATCCAGTGAATTTAAATTGAAAAGGAGGGCATGGAGCTTGGGGACCATCACGCACGGTGCAGAAAGCAAGAGAGCAGCCCATAGAACAAGATAAGCACATCTATAAGGGCAGGTCTTAAAGGCTACAAAACGAAGTGACTTAAGATAACAAGCCTCTCTCGACAGGATATTCTACTTCTCCCTCATAGACTGCCCTGACCGATGCTTAATGCATTTCCTTTTCCTTCCTCTTCTTCCAACAATGTTTACGAAGAAGACAATTCCAACATCGTCTGTCTTTTCTCCTTCAGACAACAACAAAAGCTGACCTTCCCAGGGCCTCCTCATCTCCACCTTTAGAGGAGATTCCTTCAGCACTTCCTCCAGAGCACCCACGAGAATGTCTGCCTCCTGGGGCCCAAACACCAAAGGCGGTTTGATCTTCAGCACGTTCTCAAACGGCCCGTCTGTACTCACCAGAACCCCTCTCTGACGGAGACGGAAAGATACATACGATGCCTCACGAGTTGCAGGCACTAGAACTTCTTCACCAAACGAAGAAGCAGAAGAAGAAAACTCTCCAGGGCAATCCGCATCCCTCCCCAGTGAGCTATGTGCCTCTGCTTTCATCTCAAGCCCTCCAGGAGCCGGTTTCGACAGCTCGATACCAAAGAATAACCCCCGACCGCGCACTGATGAGACTATCGGGTGCCGCTCTCTCACCCCCTCCAAGCGCCTCCACAGATACCGTCCTGTCTCGTCTGCAGCATCACGAAGAGAGAGAGAGAGACTGGGAGAGGGAGAGGGTGTCCCCGAGTTCACCCCGTCGCCTTCCTCTTCTCCACTGTGCTTGAGGGTCAGCGAAGACTCACGAACAGCCTCCCCCCTCACCCGGTCGAGCACGGCACTCGCCACCGCACAGCTCACAGGGTTTCCTCCGAAAGTGTTGAAGTACTCAGGGCCACTCGCAAAGGCCTCGGCAATCTGAGATAAAATACATGCATCAATCAGTATATGTAGTTGATAGCCAATCGAACACACGCACACACACACACACACACACACACACACACAGAGAGAGAGAGAGAGAGAGACTGACAGAAGGGGACAGAAAGAGAATGAGGTAGGAGGGAAGGAATGCAGGAAGGAAGGAAGGGAGGAGGGAGGGAGGGAGGGAGGGAAGGGACCAAGGAAGCGAAGAAGAGTGAAGGTTGGATGGAGTGAATCCGCCCCCAGGCAGTACAGGGCACGTTGAAGCTTCCTTCACTAGAGAGAGAAAAACAAAACCAAAAGCGACGAAAGAAAAACTTTGGCGACTACTTTCCCACCCAATTAACCCGAAAGAAACCCGAAAGTACCTCTGCAGTTGTGACCACAGCCCCCACCGGGTGCCCATTCCCAATGGGCTTCCCCATCGAGACGACATCAGGGACCAATCCGAGAGGCTCAAAAGACCACCTGCAGAGAGACAGATCGACAGATAGAGGGAGGGAGGGAGGGAGAGACAGAGAGAGAGCGCGCCATGGATGAAAAGAGCTGTTAGCGAACTCCTGCGTCAAAAACCCCCTTCTGTCTCTCTGGTTGCCCGGCTTGCTTTCTCACACTCGTTGCCTCTCAGAACCTTTTAGTCTCTCTCACCTTAGAGCCAGATGTGACTGTCCATCATGAGCAGGTGGACAGAGAATCTCACAACCTCACTTGGACAGACAGACAGACAGACAGACATCTCAAGCAAGTCAAGGGAACAGGAGGGACTGCAGGCAGATTTTATCGGGAAAATAGAGATACTGTGCATGACACACTCACTCACCAGCCTTCCTTCCCGCCACACCGTCCAAATCCCGTCTGAACTTCATCTGCAATGGCCACCCCTCCCCCTTCCCGAATCGCCTCATAGACCTCATCCAGGTACGCCCTCGGGAGGGGCACCTGCCCCCCACAGCCGAGGAAGCTCTCGTGGACGACGCCACAAAGAGGCATCTGGGGGTTTGCACGGTTCCACTGACGGATCCTCTCTGCGGCCTCTATGCCGTACGCTCTCCCTGCACGTGTCTCTTCGTCTTCTTCTCCGGGTTTCGAATGGGAATAATCAGGGGACCCGTATGGAAACCTAAAAGGACCCCGGCATCCATCAGGGAGAGGGAGGCGGAGAACCCATGAAGGCTCGCCTGGGCCCCCCTTGGCGTTGTATTTGTAGGGGGAGACGTCAACGCATCCCTGGCTGTTCCCATGATACCCGTGATCGATGCAGGCAAACGCCGCGGGGGCACTTCTCTTGTTGCTGTTTCCTTTCGTACGCTCTTGAGGCACGTTGTCTTTCCCTTCCTCTCCCTCCACAACGCGGATCGGGGCCCCCCTTTCGGTGCTTGAGCAGAGTCTCTTCCTCCGGACAGCAGACGCGCAGGTGGCCAGCCGGAGGGCGAGCTCATTGGCCTCTGTTCCAGAGCAGACCATGAAGACCTTGCTGCAAGCAAGAAGAACGTTCGGGTAGCAGAGAGAGGGGGTGGGGTGAGGCGGTTGAGGAAGATCTTTCGAAAGAAAACGTAAAAAAAAGATCTGCATAGTAAAGAAACGGATACACAGAGAAATTGTCCACTTGGCTTTTCTTCCCCCTCTGCTCTTTTGTTTAGAGAGCGGAATAGAAAGACAGGCAAACAGACAGACAGGCAGGCACGCAGGCAGAGAGACCGACAGACCTGAGAGCAGGTGGAAACACTTCTGAGAGTTTCTGTGCATACGAGAGGAGTGTCTCGTGGAGGTACCGCGTGTTCGTGTTCAGCACTTCCATCTGACACTGAAGAGCCCTGAATGCACCCACAGATGCAATGAAACATGGGGAGGGAAGGGGAACATCCGAACGGACACACATATTCCGGCCTGAAGCTGCCCATTCATCGCGCACCAATCCCCCAAGGCCTTTTTCTTTCCCCAGCTCCAAAGGATCCCTCCTGCTTTTGCCATGTAGACATAACTTCTTTGAGGACAAATGAGGCACGGGAGAGCTTTGAAGTATTTGTCCATCCTATCGAGTCCCTAGTCAAATCAGTCTGTCAACACAAACCAGGCCGAAACGAAGCAGAGAAGCAAAGCAAAAAAACGAATGAACGAATCCCAAGTCCATTCTCGCGGCCGGGCATTAATGCCTCTCCCCTCCTCTCTGAAAGCATACTGCAACACACCCAGTCACGCCCAATTTGGCACTCAGGGCTTGAAGGGCGGACCAACACCCAACTCCACTCATCGAAGAAACCACATCCATACAGGCAAACCAGCAGATCCAGACGCCTCTCCTGACAGAGGTCTATTGCAATCAACGACTTAGCTGACAATGACGAGAGCCAACACAAGTCAGTACCAGAAACAGACAGAGAGAAAGAGAGAGAGAAAGAGAGAGAGAGACAGAGAAAGAGGGCCTCCCTACCTGGAGACAAAAGGATCGCAGTGCCCCGTGTGTGCGACGTTGTTGACACAGTCGAGAAACACACGCCCCTCCGAGTCCATCAAGTAGGACCCTACACCTCTGACGATGTGAAGGGGAGAACGGCTGCGACAGGGAGACAGGAAGCAAACAGTCTGGGGAACGGAGGGTTGGTCGTCGGATGATTCGGAGAAGCACTGATATGATAATCGAGTTTAGAGTAATGGATTGTTACTTGCATGATCAGCAAAAATGGCTTGTCAGAAAAAAAGGAATTGAGATTCGCACACCTTTCCCACCTCCCTACCTGTATGAGACAGAGAGATTTGGAGCCATGAGGTTCCGTCTGATCTCCATCAGTCGGTGATTCATTTCGTCTCCTGTGGGAGCTCCCTCAAATGCTCTCTCTCCCTTTCTCCATGCGTCTTCTCCCTCTTTTGGGACTTCCTTGTCGGAAGCATTCTTGGAGAGGGAGAGGAGGAACGGGAGAGGGTCCGGGCAGATACCCCTCCAGAAATCCTGATGGAAAGTTCGGGGGGGGGGGGGGGGGGGGGGGGGGGGGGCGGGGAGTGCGTCGGAAATGTATAGGGAAACAAAGAAAACAACAAGAAAAAACAAAGCATCCTGGTCAAAGAAAGAGGTGGAAGCTACTTGTGCAAAAAGCGCAGACTATACGTGAGCAGTTTTTTTGTGTTTCCTTCAACGCCGGCCAACTGGTGCGCAGAGAAAAGGGCAGAGGCAAGTGGATCAGGGGATGGAATTATGGATCGAAAGAGTCATTCACAGGGCGGCAAGGAGAAAAGACTGAGCCGGGAACGCTGACCGGCCAGGTTGACAACAAAGGGCGGGACAGACACTTCAAACACGCAATCACTCAATCAATCCACACGATCGAGTTACTATGCATTGTGAAAAGGACCGTCCGCTTCTTTTCGTTCATGGCTGCGCTGCTTCGTCTTCGCTTCTGTCACAGAGGCGTGCGTTTATTGGTTGAGGGGGTGCGAGAGGGAGGGAGGGAGGGAGGGAGTGCGGACGGACGATCGATCAGTCAGTCGGGCAGCGCGTATGTTTATGCAGATGTCTTCTCTCCAACAGAGAGATGCATGGTGTCTCTGTCTGTCTCCGTCTTTCTTTCTTTCTTTCTTTGTTTCTTTGTTTCTTTCTTTCTTTCTCTCTCCCGACCTTCCATGCAGGGGCACATGTGGAGGGAATTTTGGTTCTCTCGACCAAGGCGTCGCTCTGCTGCACAGAGAGCACTCTGATTCCCCTTTCTCTTTTGTTGCCACTGTTCAACTCCACTGCGGCAACCACAGAACCTTCTTCTACCTTCTGTCCTGCCTCTACCTGCACTTCCGCTAAACGCAGACCTCGAACAGTGATTCTCCATGGAGTGTCGAAAACAGACAGAGACACACACACCATTCCTGTGCCGTCTCCCTCCCCCCCTGACGTCTCCTCCTCCACTCCCTCAACGACAGAAGTTCTGGGGGAAAAGATATGGACCACTGAAGATTGGGAGAAAAGATTGGGACTACTGATAGTTTCTATCGCTAGATTCCCATCTCCCTCCCCATGTATGAGCAGAACCTCACGCGACAGACAGATGCTCTCGCACTCTTCCTCGAGAGAATCCTGAAGCGCAAATTTGCCTACCGAGTCCCACCTCTCCTCTGGCACACCGATCCTCTCACCCTCCATCTCCCCCTCTTTCTTGCTCTGCTTTTTCATCCCATTCAATTGAGGCACACACAGAGGAGAGCACAGACCCAAAAGCCGAAGAAGTTGAGGGGGCTGAGTACCACACAACCGCCCCTCTCCGTATCCACTTACTCCCGCCACCACTGGAGACTTCAGAGCCTCCCCTCCATTCGATTGTGCCAGATTCAAAATTCTGTGGGTGAGTTCCTTGACTGCCTGCTGTTTCTCCTCCAAGTCACTGACTAATGTTTCCAAGGAGGAGAACGAACCGAAGAAAAAAGGAGACGGCGGCACAAGAGGGGAGCCGACTGAAAGGTCTACATGGAATGCAGAGGACACGGTGATGAGTGGAGAGAACGCGCCAGTCTCCATCTCTAGCTTCTGCTCTGGAAGGTTTTTATACCCGCAAACAAATCTAAAGAGCCGGTTCGGAATCTCATGAATAACGTCAACCTCTGCAAACAGACGTCTCAGGCACTCCCACGCGCCCTTCTCTGATACAGACAGGTACGCGTTGTCGGGATTTTTTGCCCTTTGGAACGCGGACATGCACACAGACGTGCACAGGCGGAGGACAGCTAGGTCGAATAGAGCGTCGCATTCGGTATCTGAAAGAGGAAGGACAGAGTGGAATCCCTCCACAACTGCTGCCGCAGCCATCAGGGGCTTCGGCTTGTCCAGCATCACGTAAGCAATAGCGATTGCAAGGTCGGCACAGCTGCACACACACAAGGAAGGGGGGAAGCTCAGAGGAGGACCCACACACAACCGGCACAGGACATTCTGAGCACATCCCCTCGCAACAACAATCGATCGACATACGCAACACACCGATCAGCCCAAGGTTGTGTTCAAATGGAGAAGCAAATTCCCTGCAGGCTCTGTCTCCTGTCTGTCTGCCTCTCTGCCTGCTTACCTTCTTACCTGCCTGCCTGTCCGCCTCCCTCAGCGACTGACTGACTCACGTGATTGACTGACTGACTGACCGATATGACCAGCAAATGTCCCCCCAGTCAATCAAAGCAACGTCGAACCCCTCCCCCCCTCTCTCCAGGCTCATGGACGCGCTTTCAACGTTCACAATCACATTGTAGTCATTCGCGTCGTTGTGCACGGCAGCCTTCGGAAGCTCCCCAAACACATCCTCCTGGTTTTCCTCTCTCTGCCTTGCTCTGTGCCCCCCCACCCTCAGTCGTTTTCTCCTTCTCCTTCCCTCTATCCGCCCCATAAAGGCCTCCAAGATTTTCGCATCCTCCCCATCTGACAGCACCTTCTCGCTCATTAGTCTTCTCACAGCACCGATACCATTTTGGAGGTCCCACGGAAACTCGCTTCTCTCTTCACCGTGAAGAGCAGGATGGTCAAAATCCGCCAACGCCCCGTCCACCCTCGCGATGGATCGCCCAAACTCACACAGAAGGCCCCGTGAGTGGGGACAAAACTCAGCAAGCACTGCGCCTTCCACAAAAGTGACGAGGCGAATCAGATGGACCTTTCTCTTCGAAGACAGACACCGCAACATCTCTATGCCAGTCACGATTCTTGACCGAAGGGTCGAACTGGATCTCCCCTTGCACTCACCCACAGAATCGCTTTCTTTCGCCCCTCCCTCTTCCAACCCCCACCTCTCAATCCCAAGCACAAAAACGCCACCAAATGACGAAGAGGACGCGACAGGAGTCGGTCCGGTAGTCTTCTTTCGTTCCGAGCGATCAGGCCCTTTTGCTTCTGGTCCCTCTTCCCTCTTCTCAGAAGCTGCTGCAAGGGCCTGTCGCAGCATTGCCTCATTTTGGCACTCCAGCATCTCAAGTGAATCTGTGGCATTCGCAATCTGCACAGACACACACGTCGCAACTCTACGTACATCCACGAACAAATGCATGCTCTTTGACACCTATAACCGCATGTCCGTTTAATTGTGCACCGTTGCTCTTCACGCTTGCTCAGCCTCTCTACGTGTGACCCTTAA
This sequence comes from Chromera velia, assembly GCA_018398765.1. Lineage (NCBI taxonomy): Eukaryota > Chromeraceae > Chromera > Chromera velia. Next base: position 10,602 of record JAHBMJ010001225.1, on the reverse strand, counting down.
AGCGCTTTCTTACGCTTGACACAAAGATGGATCATTGAGATCACACTTACCTTGAACACGAAGTTCCTTCCCCGTGTCCTCTTCTCTGCACCTCCCGTCTCCGTCTCCGCCGTCTCCTCCTTGGACGTTTTTTCTTTTTCTTCTGTGGCCTTGAAGTTCTGGTCTCTCTCGGAGGGGAGTGCCTTGACGACTCGGAAGCGCTCTCCATAGAGGAGACGGAGGAGCTCCTGTGCCTCCTCGTCAGAAAATTGGGGGACAAAGTCAAGAGTCGACATTGGTTGGATGAGTGATGCTGCTGCTCCAGGACCGTGGTATTCTTGGCGTGTTGCAAGGAGAGGCGTCTAGCGCCGACAGGATTGAAAACTTCTTGTCTTGGCAAAAGGGAAACAGCACCACGTGCCGTCTATTGGATTATGGTCTATTGCTCCGCGTGCGTGCAGTCTTGCTAAGGAAAATGAAGTAACTTGAGTGCTCTCACGGAGCCAAAAGAATTAAAGAAGGCCGATCACGTGAAGCTCGTCTCCCTGCCGTCTCATTGCCGTCTCTATGCGGGGCTAATAGCCGCGTCTATAGCCGGCCGTCTCCAGTTTTTAATTCGCATCTTTTCTTAATTTGTGCCGGTGATCTCGGAGTTTTTCGCTGCGATGGAGCACATGAAGAGAGTTCAACCAGAAGGTTTTCACTGCTGAGAAGAAGTTGCAGAAGTGATCTGCCGCTGCCAAGCGTGTTTGTATCGCTGGCAGGGCGAGGGTGACTCTCGAATAAGTCTATTTGTCGGAGACTGATTCGTCCTGCGTGTGTCCTCTTTTGTGGTTCCCTCTGCCTTCGTATGCGCCTTGCATTTCTATACAGAACCCTGCCACTTTTGTCAACGATGAGCTCTGCTTGGGGTTTCCAGTATACCCTGAGGTCTACAACACGGTGCCTGGCCAACGGGAGCAAGGACCAGTTCGCCATTTCACTGCAGGCCTCGTCTTTTTCTGCCGAGTCGTCCCAGCCTCTCCCACCCCTCCAAGAAAAGGGAACAGGCGAACAGAATGAAAGAGTGAAGGGCAGGAAAGGAAAGAGAGGAGGAGGTTTGAGTGCTCGGGTCAATGTAGCGGTTGAGACAGAACCGAAGAAAAAGGAAAAGGAAAAGCCCGACGGAAAGAAAGAGAAGGAGACGGCAGTTCAACAGCCTCCTGCGAGACAATCCAAAAAGAGCAGTGGAGCAAAAAATCGAGGTAACCGGAAAAACGAAATGAAGGAGACGGCCGATGTGGGAACGAAACAGAGAAAAAGAAAAAGAGGGGCAGAAGCCGCAGCAGCCTCCTCTTCCTCCGCTGGGCCTTCTTCTCCTTCTTCGACCCCATCCCTTCCCGACGACTTTCAAGACGTGTGGGATGCTGTGACGGAAATGCGAACCCACAGGTCAGCAGGGGGGCTCAGTATCTACCGTAACTGATTCAGCTTCATTTCTTTGTATTTTTTTAAATACTTCGGAGAGAGAGATCCTCTGTCTCTTCCTGTCCTTCTAAGTTTCTGTTTTGGAAGACAAAAAACCTGAGAGAAAAAAACCTGGGTGCCTTTTCTGATCTCATTTCAGTATGTACAGCAGCTTCAACCCACTTCAATTCAATGCTTAATTTGCAGAGACGCCCCTGTTGACCTAATGGGAACAGAGGCAGTGGCAGACCCCCAAGCGGACCCTTTGACTTGGAGGTTCCAGACTCTGGTTGCTGCCATGCTCTCTTCCCAGACCAAAGACGAGGTCGTGGCTGCCTGCATGGGCCGGCTCCGTGCGAGAGGCCTCTCTCTCCAGACGATCCTCTCGATGCCTGAGGACGAACTGAGGACGCTGTTGTATGGCGTGGGGTTCCACAACAACAAGACCAAATTCATCAAGACCACCGCAAAGATCCTCCAAGACCAACACGGAGGGGATGTGCCCAAAACATTCGACGAGATGGTTGCTCTGCCAGGTGAGCGGGGCAGACAAGGGCAACTAAAGAAAGCAAAATGATGCGTGTGAAAATTTTGTTGCCTACCCATCTGAAGTGTTTTTTCGAACGAGAATATATTCTGCCAATCCTGTGACGAGATCGCCGTACTGGAAGGATTCAGTCAAGCACACAGTGCCAAAACAGAAAAAAGGGAGATGCCGAGAGAATGCCGTTCCACGTTAACAGGATTTTCATTGATCCCTGGCATTCAAAGCAGCATCAATCCATTTGTGTCTCCTGCTTTTCCTCTCTCTCCCTCTGCATGTGTGTGTGTGTGTGTGTGTGTGTGTGTGTGTGTGTGTGTATCTGTGTCTGTGTGTGTTCGTTCAGGGATTGGTCCAAAGATGACGCACATCATTTTGTCTGCCTGCTGGGGAGTGGTGGAGGGTATCGCTGTGGACATTCACGTGCACAGAATCGCCAACAGGTACACTGAAGGGGGGGAAAGGCTCTGTGTGAGGGGTCTGTGTGTGCCTGCCTGCACCATCTCAATGGATTATTCTTCAGTTATTCCTTCTTTTGTTTTGTTCGTTGATTCTTTCATTCGTTCATTGGTTCATCTGTCCAACCGACGTTGCAACTGTCCCGTTCCTTTTCAAAAATGGGCGCCAACACGAAGTGGCTCTCGCCTGTACAGCTGCGGTTTCTCGTCTTTCAGAAGGATGCCCGGAACGGGGTGTGTGAAGTCAAAGAGAAGGTCTCTTCTCCTTTGCATGTTCGGCAAAGAACCAGCTAACAAAAGAGAAAAGAGCATCCCTGCAGGGTCTCTCTCGGGTCATGGCCTCTTCTGTCTGTCTTCCTCAAAGATATGCGTAACGCCTGCAAGCAAGCGAGGCACCTTTGTGCCTTGCCTGAGTGACCATAGTCATTGACCCCGTTATGCACCCCTCGAGCGTACAGCCTTTCAATGTAAGAATGGTATTTGTGTTTTGATTGCCGACGGTCAAAGGAAAAAATCCAGATCCGAGAAGGCGGTGGAGAGTTCGAGGAGAAAAGAGAAGGGAAGTAAATGTAGATGCGATCACATCTCTCTATGGATGGATATCTCCTTGTTCTCAGGCTTCGGTGGGTAAAGACAAAGACGCCCGAGGAGACAGAGAAGAAACTGAAGGAATGGCTTCCTCGGTCGGTCAGTCCTTGCAGTCAGTCTGGCACTTTTTCTTCGGCCTTCGTTTCCCTTCTCCCTTAATTTGTGTTTCGTGCTTCTTTCCTTTCTGTTAGAGACCAGAGATGCACTCGACAGAGGGGTGGATAAGGAGCGAGGGAAAAAATCTTGAGAGAGATCAATTTTATTATTGATAGGACGGACAAATTAATGCCTGATCGAATTCGTTTTGTTTGCACTCAAACGAGGACAATTCCGTGTCTGCGTCCCTATACGTTCTTCATTTGATGTCTTCTTATTCTTAGTCTTTCTCTTTCTTTCTGTCGGACCTCTCTGAATCACTTTGCGGCTTTCTTTCGGGCGCTCTTTGAAGAGGATTGTCTTGCGAAATTTCCCGTTTCTTTCTATTGTCCCTTGTTTCTTGCCTTCGCTTGTCGACTTCCTTCATGATCTTGAAAGATCTATTCTTTTCTTTTCCTCTTTCATCGTCCATTCCGTCTCTTCTTGCAGGGACAAGTGGCGCGACGTGAACATTCTGCTGGTCGGGTTCGGACAGCAGATCTGCACGCCTGTGAAGCCGCAGGTGAGGCAGAGGAAAGGGGGTGGAAGAGCGAAAGGGAAGAGTGGGGTCGAGAAGCTGCAAGGGAGAAGCAGAGGAGAAGCGGGTGCAGGGTGCAGGTCCATCATCAAAGGAGAATCAAAGACTTGGAAAGAAAGAGCGTTGGAGAAAAAGGGTGTATTGGTGCATGTGTGCATGTGTGTGTATGTGTGTGTCCGTCTGTCTCTCGAAGCGTGTACTTTGAAGCGCCTCTCTTTCCGCACATACATGTCTGGAAGCATGGATGGATGGATGCATGCATGCAGTGCGGTGTGTGCTTGTGCCGTCCATTCTGTCCCGAGGGAAGGCGATGGCGTCCCCCTCCAGGGCAGGAGGGAGAGGAAGAGGAGGGGGACATGGAGGATATCGTTGAGAGTTCACAGCCATCGGACAGGAAGAGAGGCGGGGGTCCGGAAGGAGGGACAAAAGGTCTCCCAAGGAAGAAGGACAAGACCTCCAGCACCCCCCTGAAGAAACCCAATTGGGAGACCTCCAGAGTCCGCAAGGTCTCTCGGGCAAGCGCCGACTCCCTTCTGTCTCTGTCTGCAGAGACAGTCACCACTACTGCAGCGGCTGCGACTGCTGCTGCAGACGGGGAGGCTGGGAGCTCTGTACATTAGGTAGAGAATCTGATGTTTGGATTGAACAGTTAGATTACTTTCACTCCATGTGAAGCTGCAGAGAAATACTGAGAAATTGATCAGGCAGTAGCAAGCGACCGACATGAGTTAATATTAAAGAAGAAGACGAACAGAGGACCGTCGGAGGTGTCCAAGTTCGGAGGGGTGGTGTGCAATGTGTGTGCTTTTGAGGGTGACTAGGAGGGTGAAGACACTAGTGATAACAACAGTGCCTTCTTCTTTCTAGCTGTTTGCCGCACGGATGGAAATCACCTCAGATTCACCTGCATTCGGCGGCTTTTCAAACACTTTGTCAAGCGGCTAGTCAAGCGGTCTCCTAGCTAGTCTTCTAGGCGGTCTTGACTCTCACTGTATTACTTTCTGTCTTCACAATAGGCTCAACAGCTAGTCACAACAGCCTATAGAAAATGGCATCGCCAAAAGTATTATATTTAAGACTGTGTGATAGTTTGTGTCCAACATTTGATGATTCAAGATATGAATTGTCTATTCTGTAGTATCTATATTCAAGTTATTAAAATGTAAGTGATAAGTGATTTTAATTAGTGGTGCCCTAGAGCACTGTCGCCGTTTTGTCTTACAGAGGTCGCCCCCATGCATGGGGCTGTATGTTTGGACGACCGGGCCGACAACTTGCCGCGCCGCGTATAAGAATGCGGGGGGCTCGTTGACCGACCTAATTAACCGACGGCACGATACGGCATGACGAGGGGGAGGGGGGGTCGGACGAGGTTATGCTAGTTGTATAACAACTTCTTGAAGGGGATAAGTTCTGGGTGGTCGGACAGCAACCGATGGGACGATTGTGCTAGCGATTGTGAAGAGAGGGCTTGGGAGAGGGGGGGGGGACAGGGCCCCAGGGGGAGAACGGGGCTTGAAAGAGATTTATATAACAGATTTTTTTAAAAATTGCTAGTAAAATTGCAGATTCAATGCTGAGAAGGCTAGTGAGAAGGGCTATCTTAAATGTCTAGTTAAATGTTTTTTTCAGTGTTAAATTAGTGATTAAACTGTGATTTTATATATATATATATATATATATATATATTATAACCAAGAAAGCTAGCAAGAAAGTCACAAGAATGAAACGGTTTTTTATACGTTTCTGAAACACGAGATGGAGAAATTGCTAGATCAAGAAATTGAGGAAGTATTGGCAGCCTGAGGACTCTGCACCTCAGTTTATAAATTGAAAGTAGAAGATATTTTATATTTTTTGTTATATGAAGAGAGAGAGAGCAATAGAGAGCAATGACGATGCTGCAAACTTAAAAAGCAGTATATCAAATCGTAGCACAGACCAACATTCAACCTACTAGTAGATTTACAGAGTTTAAATATGAAAACCAGAAAATTATGGTCCTAGATTATGGTCTAGAATTCGGAATCGAATTTTCATTGAGATAACTTGGACAATGATCAAGGCTTCAGTCTAGGCTTCAGTTTATTATATATGAGGATAGAGAGAAAGCTGAGAGAGCAGCCACAGACGGAGTATACGAATATATAGGTGCATGTTTCTTTACGACTACTGGGCCAGTGCTGGAGGCATTGTATAATTATTATGCTGCCAGTACTACATGCTGCGGCAGAGGCACCAAGAGACATGGACGGCGACTGAAAACTAGAGTGAAAAGAAATGAAGACTCTAAGTCTATATAAGTTCTGAATATATTTCTGACACTAAATTAACTTCTGGATTAGACTTATATATGGCTCTTTAGCCTAGTACGGAACCAATCAATCAACCTATGATTTTATGCACACACAAAAAAAACTTAAAAATTTATGATATTAAGTTATTGCCTTGGAAGGCAGCTCAGCTCTGCTAAGATCAATCAAAAGGCCTTAAGATTGCATGCACTCGCATAACGCATGTTTTCATTTTGGGGGGGAGGGGGGGGGGAGATTCGGTTCTCTCTCTCTCCGTCATGGTCCGTGTTGCCATAATATGTCACCATTGGAGGAAAATGCTCCCCAAGCAGTTCGTACGAAGCAGTTGATCTGGAGCTTGACCATATACATTTTATCTTGGAAAATTCCTTGGAAAGCAGTTCATTCCGCGGCCCGAAAGCTTTCAGATAGTGCGCACTTACATAAACATGCGTGGTCAAGCTACTAGTATGCGGGATAACCTAGGCCTGGATTCTAGATATATATATTTCTATATATTTTTTCTGAACTAGAATATAATATATAAAAAAATATGTTACCTCATCTGTGTCTACTACCTACCATACTACCCATCATAAATTTGTTTCATGATCGACTTCGGTTGACAGATCCGTTTATATATATATATATATATATATAGAATCGAGGCCTAGGAGATAACGTTAATTCAAACTACTGATGCCTCCCAAGGCACTCATCCAACTGGTTAGGTGTATACTAAGCCCTGCACTAGCAAAAAAATTTAAGAAAGAAAGAAAACTATAGAAAAAAAAAAAAGTTTTGCTACTTTTTTATTTTTTTATTTATTTTTCCACTAAATAACACTTGTTTTTCATGCAACAATCCCTGCAACACTGATACAACACTTACTACAACACTTAAACAACAGTTGTTTGTCTAGTTAAAGGGGTGATAAATAAATTATAAAATAGATTTAAAAAATTTTTTTCTGAGTTTTTTCTTTTTTTATTTATCTAGTGCACGGCCTAGGGTGTATATAGCTCCCTCCCCAAATTTTAAAAAGAAAACGAATGATGTCATTCAGTCACTGCAGTACATACATGGCAGTCATTCACTTTTGACGAAATCCTATAGACGACATTTTCATGTGACTCTTGACGGAGTCCAGCAGATATCAGAGTTGAAGGGAGTATGTGAAAGCCTTAGAAAGATCTGCATGAAGACCTCCCTTGCGTCGCCGCTTCGGTAAGCGTCCTCGTTCTTTCTGGGGACGGAAAGAGTACACCAGAAGGAGAGGGAGACCCAGACTCTTCCGGAGATTTTCTCCCAGCAGCGGCCCACATGCCTGTGCAGACCCGGAGACGAGGATCTGAAGTGTGAAGACTGATGTTGAGACGACAGGACCTTGGGAGAAGACAGAAGATCACGCTCCAGGAGTCTGGCGCAACACAACTCTGCAACACACACACACACACACACACACACACACGCACACACGCACATACTACTAATTTATTAGAGAGAGAGGGGGGGGAGAGAGAGAGAGAGAGAAAGGGCGGAAGGAAGGGAGAAAGAAAAAAGGAAAGATAGGAAGAACACATACATATACATATACACACACTCACACTCACACCCACACTGTCACTCACTCACTCACTCACTCACTCACTCACTCAATAGAGAAGGAGAAGAAATGCGAAAGACAAACACACACAGACACGCAGACAGAAAGAGAGAGAAAGAGAGAGTAGACACACAGACACACATGGCCGAAGAGAGGACGCGGGTAAAGCCAGGTTGAGCCTCCGCAGCAAAAAGTCAGGCGACGAAGAACAAAACTGTTTACGGCATGGATACGAAACACAGGCGCTCTGTTTCCCTCTCGTCAGCCTACCTCGGTCTAGGTAGACCCTGCGTTCAGCTAGTTGCTCCCTGCAGATCTCCACGAGGGCACACAAAATTCCGCCAGATACTGGACGAAGTGCTGACAGTTGTCTGTGAGCAGCCTGTACGGTCTGTACGCAAATTCGTTGGCGAAGTTCTCGACTTCATCCACAGATTTCACCGAGTCTCCCAAATACTTCACATGGGCGTATTTGTTCTCACGAGGGCGGTCCTTTTCATGATCCCACTCCCATTTCGTTTTCTTGATAGCCCAGTAGCGTTTGCCTTCGCTCCTGATCTCGAATACCCAACCGCCGACCAGGATTGCCCAGTGACAATAGGTGTGGCCAAACCAACCCTCTTTGAGAACAAAGACGCCATCTCCACGCTGATACTTCTCCTTGAGCCACGGAGTGCCCCACACCGAATCTGTGGAAAGCTGGCTGACAGCCCACAGGGGGAAAAAGGCGTTTTCAACGACCGTCACCAAAAACGTGAAAAATCTCTGCAAGCCACGATGGGGACGTCCGTTCGGACCCAAGTTCTTGACAGAAACCGCCTCCTTGTCACCCCACTTGACATCGACCTCAAGCTCAGAGATAGATGCCGTGGTGCACGTTCGATCACCCGGAAAGGCCTCCCACGTTTTCCGGCCCTCACCCGGACCAGTAATGTAACACTTGAAACTTAGCTCAGGACAGGCGGGGACACTGAGACGGTCGGAGGTCCACGTACACAAAGGGGATCCGCGCTTGTTTGCAGTTACTCTCAAGGGGTGCTCACCGACACAATTGCGGCCAGCAAAGAAGGTGACATGAACATTCTGCCCCCATTCTGTGAAGACGTCACTGCACGTGATCTTCACGTGAGAGCGCTTACTCATCCTGATTTAAAATCTAGAGCCGTCTCTGGAGTCTCTTGCACAAACGGATATCGAGGTGGTTGGCAGCACTCCAGGAGGAACTGAAAACGGATAATCTGATGTGGGTGCCCCCCTGCTTGTCAACTTTCCCGACAGATTCTAACACTTAAGTCGGGCGGTCAATTAAGTAGATTGCATTCTGCATGGGTCCAACCTCATCAGAAGATGCCAGGAGACGGGACACAAGTGATGGCAGTCATGACGAAAAGACAGTCAAGCTAGGGGCTGCGAGGTTGGCTTGATGGACCACTGGTGATCCCGAAATGTTGCGTCTTCACATGTCGTTTCTCTAATGTTTGGTTGGGTGCCTGTGAGATGGTTAGAGATGTTTCATCTTGGACTCTTGGGCGGTGTAGGCTTATGGGTTTGGGTTTGGATACGCGGTGTTGATCATGCTCTTGCTCGCGTCCACGCGGGAACTGGGCCGGACTGCCGTGCAGTGCATGCATGGGTGCGGCGTGCGCCTACCGCGACCGCGGGGACCAAACCCTACGCGCGCGCGGCGGACGTCCCGAGCACGTGTCAGACAAGCCCAAGAGGGCGGCGCCACATATAGAAGAGTCACCAAGAGTCACCTAGCACTGCCTGGCACTGCAATACAGACTCTGACTCTGAAAAAGAAAAAAAATGTTGTAAAATCTTGAAATACTATTCCAAAAAGTTATAAACAGCTATTTTTTTAAAATCTTGTAATAAGTCATAAAAGCTTATAGAACCGCTCACAGGAGCTAAACTCTAACGGCTATACTCATTCATTCATTAATTCATTCATCCATTCACTTATTCATCCATCCATTCATTCATTCATTCATTCATTCATTCATTCATTCATTCATTCATTCATTCATTCATTCATTCATTCATTCCTCATCTCCATCAATGCAAGGATCTTCAGGAAAGTCTTCCCGGCACCCCGGCGAGCATGCACGACGTACGAGCCATCCATTCATTCAGAAAAAAACTTATTCTAAACAATAATAATTAAACTCTTAAGATTCTTCAAAACTTTTTAAATTAAATTTTCAAAACCGTTTTTATTTAAAAATATTTAATTACACAAATAAATGAATCGATCGTAATCGATCGTTTAATATTCCGTACATGTACATATACGTATCTGCTTAAGCAATGTATATATATTTGTTTTTAGATATTTTTAGATAAACGCTCTGCAAATTAACTTGCAAAAGCTAATGAATTATGATGTCTCGTAGCTTTAAAAACAGCTTGGGAATTTAATTTAACGAGCTGCCATTTTTTCATAATTTGACACACATCAGACTTTCCCAATCAAGAGCCTCAGGATTTGATCGAATTCACATGACAACACAGCAATCACAAGCGCTTAAAACTTCCTTATCGAGCATGATTTTGTATGAAGGAAGAGCAGCTTTCAGAGCTTTGAGCTCGGCCGATCCGCGAACGCTCTTGCCAATCAGGTTAAAGGGGTTTCCCAACATAATTTTCTGTACGCATGCAGAATTAAGTCGCAACACGTTTAAACCAAAGGATAGTCTCTTTTTTTTGAAACTGCACAGAGTGATAGCATATCTCTCACCTCTAAAATTGTCACTGCACGAGGATTGTGAAACACCCAGATCATTCACACACGCACATGTAGAAAATCCGTGTGTCCATGCATCAACACGGAAGCGTGTAAGACGCCAGAGGGGGAGAGAAAGGACCGCCGCAAAGTATTGACAGCTTTTTTCTGTCTCTCCTTCTCATACACATACACACATACACACACACACACATACACACACACACACATACACACACACATACACACACACACACACATACATACACACACACACACATACACACACACA
>JAHBMJ010001224.1:0-33889 GCA_018398765.1 Chromera velia | reverse complement strand
GGGGGGGGGGGGTGTCTTTGTGGCTATCGTTGGCTATGTTGTGCCGAGAGGGTAAGCACCTGCATGAAAACAGACGGGAAAAGAGAAGAAGAGACAGATAGACGAGACAAAGTGTCTAAGTGGGATTGGGCAGGATGAAGGAGATGGGGGAGGGGGGAGGGAGGGACGACTGGGTGGGGGAGTGGGGGTGTAATTTTCGTTTTGGTGTGGGGGGAGGGGCGGGGGGGGGGACAATTGATTGTGATTCTGGTCTCTGAGGGAAACAATCCAAGCACCCTCTCATTTCTGCGTAACTGTGTCAGTCAAGAGCCAGATTTGACATCGTAACTGACGACATGAACACGTACATTCACATGCATCATGAATGAAAGAGACACGATCGAATGGACTGAATCTCATCTGCTGCTTGGGCGTTTTCACATGACGTACCTTCATACGCGAGCTATGCCACTGCATAGAGACACCTCTCCGCCGATGATACCGGGCTGTGACAATTCTGAATGGCTGGCAGAAGTGTCATGCGCATCGTGTCTGCCAGCCACTAGGCCAGCCAGCAAAACGCTGACTTTACCGTGCCTCTGAGAGCTTTTTTTCACCGCTTTCTTGGGCTCCTCGTTTGAATAATTAAAGGTTGTAAAAGCTTGGCTAAAGAAATGTTTGAGTTGCCAGTGGGTAAGTCTCACTCTGAGTTGTTTGAGACGCCGAGTGCCCTTTCCCCCTTGCCGGTCACAGCCGGTGTTCGCCCTCCGTTCCCTCGACCGCCTATCACACAAAGATATAATGAACGTTTTCTTTAAACCGGCTGTGCACTGTGCAGCTAGCTGTGCAGCGCTAGGTGCAGGGTGATTTTGCAGACACACTGACACAGCCTAGGACACCGTGACAGCAGTTTGTAGTCCAACAAATTTATGACTGCGCACGGGGTCTGCCGCAGTGATTCACTATCAGAGTGACAATCTAGGTGACAATCAGACTATCTATCAGATGAGTAGCTTTTCAGACAAAACAGCTTTGAAGCCTCAAATTATATGAAGCACTGATTGTATTATATAAGAATGAAAATCTTAATAAATAGGTAGCATTACTAGTAGCATTATAGGCTAGAAGTCACTCAGGCTAGGATTTTGTCTAGAAGTTATCGCAGTAGTAGTAATCGTAACTTGATTCCGTTACTTAAATTTAGTTTTGAAACACCCTAGGCTCGGATTCAATATATATTATATTTCAGACAAAATGCTAATATAATATAATATAATATAAACTTAATATAACATGGGAAGATGAAGATTGGGTTGGAGGAGACGAGTTAGAAAATGAAGATCCGGCCTACAAAATCTGATGACGACGCGTCTTTTTAGTTAATGAGGCGGTTTTTGAAAAGGATTCAGCGGGAGATTGCTTTGTCCAGATGAAAGACTCAGATGTGGTTGAATCTAGGGTTGAATTACGAGGGAAAGAAAGAAAAACACGAACAAATTTATACAGATGTTATATCATATTATATTATATTTATATTATTATATTAGGGAAAGTTTAAAGATATATATATGTATATATTGAATCCAAGCCTAGGAAACACCTAAGTATTAAAATGTTATGATCATGTTACTAGTATGATTCATGCTAGGATTTATGTAGTACATAGTAATTGATAATTACTATATATTGCTAGCTTGTGCTAGTTAGAGTGCTAGCGTATATAAGCCCTAGCCCTTTGTACTGACAATTTGCTTAAATCTAAGTTTGAATTATATAAAAGTTGATTTTGAAACATTTAAAAGACTGTCACAATTTGAAAGACCGTTTTAATTTCTGATCTCAGACTTTACTATTTGTATATTATTATTATTATTTAAACTATAACTCTGAATTGCTAGTAATAATAAAACACGATGTTACGCTTGACATGTCAGCCTCGGCTATATGCAAATATCTAGGCAAATATATTTTCAAAATTAGTTCATATACAATTTTATGAGTGAAAAGACTATGCAAACAGTCAAGATTTAAGTGTAAACAACGATTCGGAAATGTTTGACTTCCCGAGACTGTACTTCTCTTTACATCAAAGAGCCTGAGAGAGCGTCTGCCCGATGCCCCACGACTTCTTCCGGCTTCGATTGCATTACTGCATGAGCATGAAACTTGGCAGAAAGACAGCCGGCAGAATTGGAGACAGTATGACATCCTAAAGCAGCCAAACCAGTGACATGCACTCGTCACCTCCCACCCTCCTTCCGTCCCCCCCCCCCTTCCCCTTCCTCAACATGCCCTCTGTCCGAATATCTGTCTGGTTGACGTTCGAACTGAAATTCCAGGCGCGGATGCTTGTTGTCTGGAAAAGAAGAAACGCGTTTCCATCCGAACCCCCCTTTTGTCTCACACCCGCCCATTCGTCGGGCCAGCAGCCCTTAATTCCTTTAGGCTTTTGTGCTGCCAACCGAACGCGCCTCCTTCTCTTCTGCCCCACTTTCCTCTCCCCTCACCCCGGTGACACAAACAAACGAAAACTGCCCCCCGTCTCCCGCCCCCGTGCCCTTCCGTCACCCCTCCTTGCCTGTCACCGTTCCAAGGGCCATGTATCATCATCCGACGATTGATAGTCTGTTCTGTAGGTGAGTCGAGTGGATCGATGGATCCATCAGTACTCTCTGTCCTCAAAGATGTACCCCTTGTTGAGCTTCTCGATGTCTCTCTCGATCTGCTGGAGAGTCTGCTCGTAGTTCTCCTTCCTCCTGCGCTTCCCGATCGTGTCCAGATTTGTCAGATGCGTCTGGCCCTGGTAGTCCCTGTTCACCTGCATGTGCATGTGGCCATTCGATCATGAGGTGAAATGCAAAGACATACGATCGATCTCAGGCACAGTCGTGCAGACATACGCACGCTCCCGCCTGCGCACGCTCACGCACACACATACACACACAAACACAGAGAGAGAGGGACACAGACACGCACATGCACACACACACACACACACACCCATGTGAGAAAAAAATCTACGCACATTTTTACAGAAACACCCATGCAAATGTGGATGATGATGTTCCTCCCAGGACGGGCAACCCAACGGACGCCCTGGGCGTTTTCCTTCCTTTCCTTGGTACCCCCACCTCTACCCACGGACACATCCGCAAACACACACACACACACACACACACACACGCACGCACGCACGCACGCACGCACACGCAGAGAGAGAGAGAGAGAGAGAGAGAGAAAGAGAAAGAGAGAGGCAGGCAGGCAGGCAGGCAGGCAGACTATATGTTTCTTCTTCTCTCTTCTTTTCTTTATCAACACAACAGACAAAAAAAAGGAAAGAACAAAGACAAAAGAATAGAACCAACAATCAAACAACACAGACAGACAGACAGACAGACTATATCCTCTTTACAGACAGACAGACAGACAGACTATATGTTTCTTCTTCTTCTCCCTCCTTTTCTTCATGACAGACAGACTATACAGACAGACAGACAGACAGACAGATAGACAGACAGACAGACAGACAGACAGGCAGACTATATAAGACAGACAGACAGACAGACAGACAGACAGACTATATGTTTCTTCTTCTTCTCCCTCCTTTTCTTCATGACAGACAGACTATACAGACAGACAGACAGACAGACAGACAGAGAGACAAAAGCCCCTGAAACGCTGAACTTCTCCGTTTGCACATTCTGCATGGGGGGAACCCACCTTCTCCCACTTTGCCTTCAAGTTTTCGATCAGCTCCTGTCGCTGCTCCTCAGGCATCAGCTTGATCTGCAAAGAAGCAGTCCAGCCGCATTTCATTCCGTCTTTCCTTTGTATTACACAGGGGAATGCGAATCCAATTTTTCAGAAACAAGAAATCTTACGTCTGGATCTGGTACGAGCTTGACGATTCAAGTTGAAGAGAAGGAGACGCAGAAAAAGCAGGCACAGAATGCATCGCAGTAAAGAGACAACAAGACTGTAACGGTGCATTTCTATCTGAAGCAGCGGATTTGCTCTTGGAGCGGATGCGTCCTCAGTTCGCAAGTGAGTAAATTACAGAAGGTGATTGGCAGCGGCTAGCAGTACCCACATCTATTCCTCCTCTTCTGAATACGAAAGCATATATATTGCTCATGCTGTTTCTACGGTCCTTCAGTCTAGGCTTTCCTCATACAGTCTTCTCTCGCATAAACCATGAGTGACCTGCGATCTGCGCTTCTCGTCCTCTTCCTCCTGCAGCTTCTGGATGTACTCAAGCTCTTGTGTGATGTCTGCCTTGATCTGTGTGAGGTACTGCGGAACCTTTCCGTAGTCTGCCTTCTTCATGTAGTCCCTGTCCTCGGGCCTGGGGGCGGGTCTGTGGGGAGCTGCGAGAATGACATCGACTGCGTTGGATGTGATGAAATTCTTGTCAGAGACCAGATTCATCACGGGCTTGTCCGAAGTGGCAGGCACTGGAGGGCGCAGTTTGGTCTTCAGAGTGGACGGCTGAAGGAGCTCTGGCTTGCTCTTTCGGATTGTTTGCACTGCAAGCAGGAATGTACATATGCAGCTGAGCCATCATACAAGTACATATTTGGAATGCTGCGCGTACAAACAAGTAGACAGGACTGACAGCGCCTCAGCATCTGTTAGAAGGTTTCAAAGAAGAGTGCTGTATCTTGTACAATGTGCTGTGAGTACTGATATCGATCGGAATGGTCCGACTGGTAAATTACAGAGCTGGCATGGTGAACTGTTGATTGACCGATAGAGAGTGCATGAACTTACAAGGTTCCACTGGCTTTGCGAAAGTGCCCTTCTTGAGGTAAGTGACAGGTTCCGGTTTTATTGACCCAGGAGGTGGGCCAAAGGTGGCAAGATTCTTCTTGTAGATGTGGTTGCTACCCTGTGGCTCCACCTCCTCTCCCTGGATGTTGACAACACCAGGCTTGGAGGTCTGTGCAAGGCCGAAAGTCGACCCCGTTGGTGGACACTTGGGGTTGTGCTTCGATTTGTGGAGAGGGTGTTTCATGGGAGGAGGCTCCACCATGGGAATGATTTTGTAGATGCTCTCTTCGGCAGTGTCCATAATCATTGTTGCTGATTCGTGTCAGAAATGTGGATCGATGGTAGATCGGGGGGAACACCGACTGGTGCAAGCCAAACAACACTTGATTGTTGAGAAAACCAGACAGACCTGCTTGCTCAGTTGCGTGTTTCAAAAACAGACATGTGCGCCTTGCCACTGATGAATCCTCACTGTTTCAGGAAGCGCCAGTCCCTGCCTTCTGTTCGGTGTGTGGCAACCGATGTGACACTCAGTGAGGCCGGACAAACATATATATACATTGATCGAGTCATGCAGCTAGCTTATAATGGAAAAAGGAATTAATCTTAGGTAATCCAACTAATGAAGAGTCAAATGTATGGCAGCTGCACTAGCAAAAAAAATGACCCCCATTTTTGAAGGGCATCTTGGCTGTGGACTTTGTCTCTATTCTTTTCTATTATGGTGGTCTCAGTACAAGCACTCCAATGGCGGACCTGCTTGCAGTCACCAGGCAGGCAGTCAGAGAAAAGAGAGCTCTGCAAGGAAGGGGGTTGCACATACAGAGAAGAAGGCAAAAAAGTGAAATCTGCATTGCATTCTTCCTCCCCTCTGCTTCTTTCTACACATGCTTTTGCTACCAGAGTAACCAAAACAGCCGTATTTTGACCTCAAACCTGTCGGGTAATCTTTGCAAAATATAGGGGATCTTCAATCAAGTATCCAATTTTCAAGATGTCCACTCTCCAGAAGACGACATGTTGTCATGTAGCAATGCATTCACACAAAGCACAGAAAGGGTGTGCCAGACGTATACTGTTACTTGTTTTCCTTACCTGTTGCATCCGCTCGACAGGATCTGCACCGCCCGCCCTGCATTACGCACAGGCAGGGTCTCTGCTGCTGAGCTGTTTCATGCAAAGATCTATAAACGTTCCGGCTTCACGGTCAAAGCAAGTGTGTGGAAGCTTGACTGAGAGATGAATGCATGTATAGACGGAGGGGTCGACATGCTCACGGAATTCTACTGTGTGCGGCCCCGGAAAGCACCTGTGCATACGAATTTGTATTGGATGACTCTTCATGATTTGGATTGCCTACTGTATGTTCTCGGAGGGCAGTTCCGCAATAAAAATTTCCCAATTTCGGATACAGAAACTTCCATTCTTTCGAGACACACACTCCTGAAACAAGAGCGGAAATTAATAAGTGCCTTTAACATTCCCCCTCACGACATTCGCGGACAATTTCGCGGACAATTAATTTTGCGGACTTCGCGGACAATTTTGCAATTTCGCGGACAATTTCGCGGACAATTTTACGGACAATTTCGCGGACAATTTCGATCGCGGACAATTTTGCAATTTCGCAGACAATTTTCACGGACAATTCAATTCAATTTCGCAAACAATTTTGTGAAATGCAATTTTGCAGACAATTTCACAGACAATTTTGCAGACCAAGCTGATTGAATGGACGGAGAACAACGGAGAAGCGTAAAGAAGTAAAAGGTTGGAGAGAGAAAAAAATCGGACCGGAAGAGTCATTTATTGAAGAGTCGTTGCTTGAGAGTGAGTTAAGTGATTCCGGGTCAATTTCCGGCCAGCAGGGGCGATTGAAGTTGATGTAAAAGAGAAACTGGGAAAAAAAAACGTGATAGAGAGGCAGGCAGAGTTAGAAACTAAGCGTGGATAGATTAGGGTAGATTAAGAAGAAACTAGTCTAGGCATGATACCCAATACCATATAAACTAACGGCCGGTATGCTGGGATGTGCTATGCATCCACGAACCCTCAAGATTTTGTAGACAATTTCGCGGATAATTTTGCGGACTGCAATTTTGCGGACAATTTCGCAGACAATTTTGCGGACAATTTTGCGGCGTTTTGCGGACTGCAATTTTGCGGACAATTTCGCGGACAATTTTGTGGACAGTTTTGCGGACAATTTCGCGGACAATTTCGCGCGAACAATTTCGTGGACAATTTTGCGGACAATTTTGAGAAAATTCCCAAGAAAAGAGGCCCCAGCCTGCCAATTAAAAAGAACATACGCACGAAATTTCACCATACGTCGATCTGCGCACGCTTGCATATGCATGAGCTAGAGTGCCTGACCTCCCACGTGCATGCATGTATAAAGGGGCTCCCAGTCAGATCGAAGCTATAGGTAACTCCTTCAAAGGCTCCTTCCGACAGACCTCGCTCACCTTACATATGTGTCAAAGTGGTTGCACACGCACAGCGCTTCAGTACATCCAGATAGCCAGGAAGATTCTCCAAAGAGGAACCCATTTAGACACGTCACCGACCGTGAAGGAATCAGCGACGTGTCCCTTTGCAAGCAACAAGAGTGCACCAGCAAGACCATCAGTAGATCATCCCTGAAAGACATCTTCGTTCTTCGTGTGTAAGAGCTCCACACTTCCTCATGCAACCAGCGAGGGCGAAAGCCTCGCAGGGGCGCTCCAGCGTTTCTGTGCCCCCAAAGGCGTCGCCCTCTCAGACGCCAACCGCCGCTGCACCAAAACGTCGAACCTCAGGTACAAAGCCAAAGGCTCGCTCTGGCTCTTTAACCGGAACAAAAGGTGCAAGAAAACCCGTGTCAGTAACAGTGGTCGTCCCCCAGAAGGATGATGCAGAAGGCGGGCTCCCTGCTAGCTCAGCAGACTCACCGGCATCGAAATATGCCAATCAAGGTCAGTGAATTTGTTTCTTTGCATGCATCAGCATCGTGTCAATCCCCGCGCACAGTGACATATCACTACATCCATGGTGCTACCTGCAGGAGAAAGCCGGCAAACTTTCACGCTAAGCTCTGCGAGGCCGAAAGCGGAGAACATTAGGGTAATGACCCGGATGCGCCCTTTCTTTCCCAAAGAGGTCAGTCGGTTAGCCAGTCACTCAACCCGCCGATTCGTCAATCAGTCAGCTGGCCAATTACTTAGCCCGCCAAGTGGTTGATCAGTCGGTTGATCCGTCAGTTTGCCAGTCCGTCAGAAGACAGGAGGAATCCATGCTCACGCCAAACCTTCGCGCGTTCTAAAGGGCCCGTACGTACACACCTAGGAAAGTTTGGTCTGTTGCCCTGCCAGTGCCATAGAAAAATGTGCATGCAGCCTCCCCATTTCAATAGTTCACTGGCTGATTTTGATACAAACGCGGAGATACAAAGCGAGTGCGCTTGAGTGAAAAAAAAAACACCCTCCGTACCTTCCGTCGAGTGTCATACAAGAAAGAAGTGAGCCCGATCCCTTCTCCTCCCTCCGTCTACTTACTTACCATCAGGTGAAGGAGGGTCACAAGAAAGCCTGGGAATTGGATGGACGCGCCACCACGCTGACCCTCAAGGACGTAACGGGGGAAGGACCCCGGAGTGTTTTGTCTCAAAGTGGAGGGCCCAGGGCGGGCACTTCCTTCCATTTCGACAAGTGTTTCGACGAAAAAGGTGAACAGATGCACTAGCAGATGCGTGTATCAATTTGATATGCAGACCATTGACAAGACTCTCAAAAAGTAACGCACCCCGCATCATTGATTGCCTCCAAAATGAGCCAGTCCGAGAGAGGAGCGGGGAGGGGGGTTGTGGTGGGGACAGGGAAAGAGAGAGAAAAGTGCTTTCTGAACTGCCTACCTCTCTCCCTGCCCCCCTACTTGTGTGCCTGCAGCCACGAACACAGACGTTTACACCCATCTCGCCAAGGACGTCGTCATGGATGCAATCAAGGGTCGCTCTCCTCTCCCATTTGTGCACGAACTGAGCGAATACCCACATTCACGCTTTCTTTGTCTCTCTCGAGTTTTGTGGTCTCATTTACTTCTGTCTCCCTCCCTCCCTGCCTGCCTCCCTCACTCCCCTCTCTCCCTCTCCCAGTCCATCTGTCGATCTATCTGGCCTTCTCTTCTCTGTGTTTCAAAACGCTCCCCTCATTCCTTTGAGCCACTCTGACGACCTCCAAGTTTATTTCCCACGCACGAACATTTCATCAGTCCCATCCAGAAACTCACATAGAGCTGTCCGGCCGGCCACAGGGAAAGAAAATTGTTCTGCATGCCGACTGCTCTCTCCACGTACATAAGAATGCAAACGAGCCCTTGATAATGTCATGTTGTAGCTTGAATCTCATTGAGCTTAATTCTATTGTTGAAAACGAACGGACGAACGGATGCATGTGTGCAGGCATCAACGGGTGCGTGCTCTCGTATGGACAGACGGGGTCCGGCAAAACTTTCAGGTATGTATGTGTGTTCACTCACTGCATTCATGGCAATCGAATACACAGGGGGGTACTCTGAGGCACTTCCTTGATAGCCTTCGAGTGATCATCCAGTCTTCTTCGTTTTCTGGCTTAATAAGCCCAGGCCTTGCATGCTGCTTTTCTCTGCGGCCTCCTTGACATCCACTTTAACAAATCAATACAGGTGCCTAGGATCAGCTCCTCCTGTGGGCCTTTCAGCCCTGTGCGCCTTCCAGCCGATCCTGTTTGAACACCGACGACCTTTTCCCTTTATCGAATGGTCATGTCATCTCTCTCTCTCTCTCTCTCTATCTATCTATCTATATATATATATATATATATATATATATGTGTGTGTGTGTGTATGTGTGTGCAGCACGATGGGGTCAGAGAGGCAGCCAGGAGTGATCCCTCAGGCACTTGACGGTGGGTCTTTTCGATTTGTTTTTTTTATCCTTTGTCTCGGCATCTGCATCCAGGTGCTGCCTTTTTCGAGTCGCGTTCTTTGTTGCTCGTTTTTTGACTTTCAATCTTTCTCTTTCTTTGTTCTCTGTCTCTGTCTCCGTCTCTCCCTCTCTCTGTTTGTGTGTGGGGGGGCATATCGTTCTTGTTGGTCT
Organism: Chromera velia; assembly: GCA_018398765.1. Taxonomy (NCBI): domain Eukaryota; family Chromeraceae; genus Chromera; species Chromera velia. The sequence goes on along the minus strand of JAHBMJ010001224.1, from coordinate 24,027 downwards.
TGCTTCAATTTGTGGCTATCCCAGTCACTTCATCAGTTGAGTTGTTGTCGTTGAATTCAATGAGGACCTGAGACCATTCTTGACTTTTGAACGGACCCACTGCAGATGTTTTCGGGGAAATCGCGGAGCAAAAGGGCGCAAGCACGGTAAGGAAAGCGGAAAAAGAGGGGCGTCACGGAAGCAAAACGAAAGAATGAGGACCTGGTGTGTAAAAATCGGCTAGTCAGAAAGAAACGCCAATCGAGTAAAGATGCAGAGTGGAGTATGATTTCAAATTTTATTTGTGAATGACCTCCAAGGTATTCTTTCTTTCCTTGTTGACAACTTCCTGTCTATTCCTGGTGTTCCTTGGTCTTGCGGCCGGGCTTTTCCTCTTCACCTTCTCTTTTGCGTTCGTCATCTCTCTCATTGATACCACTCACCTCACTGTTTTTATTGTTGCCTACCGTCGTGTCGCATGGCCCATTTGCCTCTCCTGCAGGATTACATTGTCAGCTGCTCGTATCTGGAGATTTACATGGAGAGGGTCAACGACCTGCTGAGCGACGACGGGAAGGGAGGGCCCGTGCAGAACCTTCCCGTGAGTGCTTTCTTTCTTTCTTTCTTTCTTTCTTTCTGTTTGTTCGAATTATGGGTCCGCTAGGGCCAGTGAGGACAGGCAGCCCTGGGGAAGGGGGCTCTAAAGAAAGCTTCAGGCACACCTGAACTGGTGGATGAGTCCGCGCAGCTGGTTTTGTTAGCAGGTTTCTACAATCGCGAGAATGTTTTTCATGTTGTGGATTCTGAGTCGGTGCATGTGTCGATCCTGATCTCTTGCAAAGTTCCAGCAAAATTGGCAGAACGCAGACTCTCGCAGTCTTTAATTGTGCAAACAAATGTCTCTTACTGGTGTGTATGCGTTTCCTGTATGTGTGCAGGTGAAGGAGGATGCTCAGAAAGGATTTTTCGTCCCTGGATTGGAGGAGAAGATTGTCACTTCAGCAGAGGAGGTGCTGAGCCTGATCGCAAGGTAATTAAGCCAGATGAAATAAATCAAGACAGATATCCATGCATGCAGGCAGGCAAACAGACATGCAGTCAGGCAAGCTTGCAGGCGGGTAGCGGCCATACAGGGGCAAAGGACAATTACGTTGAAATGATGTGATGTGCTTAGCTGACGATTCTCCCCGGCACATTGATTCAGTCGATCGAGACAACAACGAAGTAAGAGGACCAAAGCAGCAGGAGGGTAGCGTCGCGTCATTTTCAGAGGCCGTCACAACGAAAACTGGCCTAATTAAATGTCTTTACCTTTGCACGTTTGTCTAAGAGACCTCCATCAAAGAAAAAACATGAAACCGCACCATTTGTGGTACCCAGCCGCATCACATCGATTCTTTGTCCCCCCAAAAAATCGACCGTTCCAAAATCTGTGTCAGGCATAACGATGTGCATTCATTTGTGGCCGCAATCTGGTTTGCCTTCTTGATTTCTTGCAGCGCGGAGAGCAAACGAAGATTTGCAACGACCAACTTTAACGACAGGTCTGTTGCGTAGCAGGCTCTGGCTTTTTGTCATTTGACCTCTTTTTATTCCTTCACGACAAATGTCAATTGCTGCTCCCTTTCTTTCTCACTGCCTCGGGACCTCTCATCTCCCTTCTCTTTTGAGTTTTTTCGATGCCTTTCCCGGCCATCCTTCACTGCAATATTGACAGCATCGCTTGAACTGACTTGCTCTTCTTCCCCTGTGCAGGTCTTCGCGCTCGCATGTCGTGTTTATTCTAAAGATCGAAAGTCAGAACGAGGCGGGGTTCGAGGGAGGAAGCGGGCCCCCCGGCTCGAACTCGGCAGGGGTCCCCACGACAACAAAGCTGGGGAAGCTCAACCTGGTGGATTTGGCTGGAAACGAAAGAGTTGCTCTTGCAAGTGCCGGGACAGAGGACGCAAAGGTAAGTAAGTGTGCTGCGTGGCTGTACCAAAGGAGACCTTGTATGTGCATGTGAAAGCAGCTTTTGCACGTCGGGAAGGGTGAAGCGGCACTGACTGAAAAGGACAAAACGACAGCACGAAGAAGAAAGAGAAATAAAGTAGTACAAGAAAAATCCAGGTACACAGAACATCAGGGATGCATGCAAGCAGGTAACGAGAGGATCGAGCTTGGAGGTCGCTGATTTGCAACACGAGAATGGCAGACCGCGTGTATGAAGAATGGCCTGATGCGAACTCTATGATGAGAAATTGTTCACAGCTTACTTAATTTTCAAAGCGGGTGCTTTTTTCTGCTTGACATGTTTTCTTTTTGCTTTCAGAAAATTGCGGAAGAAGGCAAGGTGATCAACACGTCTCTCTTCTTCCTCTCGGAGTGCATCTCCAAGCTCGCAGCACGAGCAGCAACCAAGGGAGGAAAGAAGGCGTTGGATGCGATCCATGTGCCATACAGAGACTCCAAACTTACTCGAATTCTGCAGGTGGGAGGGGAGGGGACGGGTGGGGAGGCGTCTCGGTGGGCAGCATAGTGAAACCTGCAGAGAGACAATCTGGACCAAATCCATCTGTGCATTTCTTTGTGTGATTTTTCGTTTGATTCTCCCTGCGTGCGCTTTGGTACTTTTTGTTTTCTCTTGCAATCTCAGAATACCTCTTTTTTTTCTTTCTCTCTGCTTCTCGCTATCCCTACTGAGGTGCTTTTCCTTTTCTTTTGTTTTCTTGTCTGTGTGACGTCTTTTCAGAATTCACTGGGAGGAAACTCAAGGGCTTCTCTGCTCGTCACACTCAACCCTTCACACAAGTGAGTCAGAAAGAGATGGAAGGAGGGATTGAAGTATTGCATGGGTTTGCATCTCGGAAGTAAGGTGTGCGGACAAGCAAGTGTGCGTCACTCGGAGTGTACCTTTCGAGTGTAACTTCAGTCAATAAAGGCAGCAAAGTGGAGGAGGAAAGAGAGAGGGACGGATTCCTTGGGGCCAAAATTTTTATTTTCATAAGTTGAACGCCTCGCGGAGGCAAAACCAAACACAAAGAGCAACGCGTGTGAAAAGACCGTAAATAAAACAAAAAGCACAATATCGGCATGCATCGGACTGCTGCAGACCGTTGCATAAGATTCCTTATTCCACAAAGAGAGAGAATGCAGCTAGAGACAGATACGGATTGATGAAAATTTAGAGCTACCGTGACAGATGACAGCAGCTTGCTGAACGTTCTTCTGATTGCATTATGGTCCTTGTCTGTCTGTCTGTGTGAACTCCTCTCTCTCACAGGTACATTGAGGAGACCATTTCCTCTCTGCGTTTTGCTCAAAAGGCAAAAACAATCAAGAAGGACGTCACAGAAAACTACCTCTCGCCCGAGCAGTCTTTGATCGCCCAGCAGAAAGAAATCATCGACAAGTCAGTCGGTGTGTCGCAGGGGATTCATCTTGACAAGCAAGGGAAACAGCTTTCACTTACGTGCCGGGAAGGCAACAACATTCAACTAGTTAAACTTTCTACTGTCTGGGCCTTTTTTAGACCTCTTAGAGGTCCTTCATTTCTGAGAGGATGCATCAACGATTCTCATGCCGTCTGTTTTCTGTTTTGAGTAAGCTGCCATCTGCTCTGCGACTACGTTTTTAGACCCTGGCTTTCGCGGTTCTCCCGCTGAAAAGAGCGAACGCATTGCCACAAATTAAATTTGATGGAGCGCGCGTGCTTATTTCCGTTCTTTTTTGCAGCCTCCAAAAACAATTGGCCGACCTGAAGGTCCGTCCGTGATGGATGTGTGGTCTCCCGAGCTCTCCCCTTCTCTCTCTCCGAGCGAAGATGTGGATGCTTCTGCCATTTTTTCATTTCTTAAGAGTCGCACGCGAGTGAATGAAGTCTATTTGCGACCCGTACTTGCGACTCGTTTACCCAGAGGGTCTCTGTAGTGCCTGTGTGCCAGTCCCTTCTTTCTTCCAATATCTCGACTTCAGTGTCGTTTCCCCTTCCTTTGAGATCGACCCCCTTCAGAGCATCGGGAAGATCCTCTGGGTTCATCGCCACGGCTCCTCCTGCCTGCACGGAGAGAATCGAAAAAAGAGGAAAGCAAAGGGGGAAATCAACTCCTGCTCTGAGTCCTTCTGTCGTCCACAGAGAAGGAGTTGATTTCCCCCTTTGCTTTCCTCTTTTTTCGATTCTCTCCGTGCAGGCAGGAGGAGCCGTGGCGATGAACCCAGAGGATCTTCCCGAGTCTGTCCAGGGCATGCGCAGCGAGCTCCAGCAGAAGTTGGAGAAGCTCACGAACCTGATTCTCCGGCAGGGGGACCCGGTGATGCAGTCAAGGAGGGGGTGGGCAGGGGCGAATCTGGGTGGGAGTGTTGTGGGAGGAACAGCAGCTGGAGCTCCAGGGGGCGTGCAACCAAAAGCCAGAATGACCGTCAGCGTTGCGAACATCTCCTCGGACTTCGGGGCGATGAGGGACAAGCTTGCAGGGGGTGGGCCTCCGGGAGCACCGTCTCCTCAGGGCATGGGGGGGATGGGCATGGACAGGGAGGCGATGGTCGCGTACTTTCGGGTTCTCCACAAGCAAAGCAAGCGGGTGAGTGAGTGAAGCACATGTTCTCTGTTTGTCTGTTGGATTGAAGGGGAGGGGAAGAGAGATAATGAAAATTATCATCGCATCATTTGAAAGGCTCGCTGCCTTGAATTCTCGCGGTCTGTGTCCATCAGAAAGACCATCATTCTCCCGCCTCTTTGTTCGTCTGTGTGTGTCAGCAAGAGGAGCGTCACTTGCTGGAGTCTCTGGATGCCGATGAAGATTCGGACGCCGAATTGTCCGACTCCGAACAGAGACGTTCAGACGAGAGCGGGAGCAGGTCGGCGAGTGAGGATTACTCAAGCGATGAAGAGGAATTGGAGGAAATCGACGACCTGGACGTGGATGATCTCAAAAGGTCATTTTTTGTCTTCAAAAGGACGTTTTCTCTGCCTTTTTTCTTCTTTTATTGTTCAAATCCTGTCAAGGCGGCTCTTGCGCATTTCAATTACTCTGTGCCCCCTTAATGCTTGTTCCTCTTCCTGACCCCTTCCGGCTTTTCTTCTTCATTTGCCCCCAGAACTTTTGCCCGCACTCCCTCCACTGGGTTCTCTTTCGTTTTCTCCTTCCTTCTCCAAATTGCGTGTCTGTCTGTGTTCACCTGGCCGTCGTGCCTGAGTGCCAAAGCTCTTTCATTAATGCATGCGTTTAATTCTGACTGCGTGCAGCCTCATCAAAGAGAGAGCGGAGGAGCGGAAGGCCATGAAAAAGAAGGTGAAAGAACAGGCCAAGAAGGTGAAGGCGTACAAACTCTGGCAGAGAAAGTCCCTCAAACTCGACCCTTCGGGGCGTCCCGTACCCAGACAAGAGGTCCTCGCCCATGGGTTGGGGTCAGTCTGTCTGTCTATAAACAGGAGACAGGATCTTCAGATTTATTTGGCTTGCAGATGCTCAGTAAGGGAACAAACTTGGAGGGAGGAAACAGCAACATGAAAGAGACACAACATCATCGGCTCCAGCCTTTTTGATTGAAATAGTTTTTGAATGGAGTTGAAGTCCTTCTTGGACTGCAGATTGTTGGTTTTGTTTTGAATACGTATTTGTGCGTTTGATGCTCATGCAGACTGCTCTCAAAGGGGTCAAGCAACCCGAGCCGCAACGCGTCCTATCGAGGGTCCCTGATTGAGCATGGGGATGCCGCAGCTGCGTCTGCACACGGAAGCACCCTGAACCCTCCCCCTGCTGTAAAGGGCGGCAGCATTCAAGCAGCCTTTGCAGCGGCTTCTCCTTACAGTGGAAAAGCTGCGATTGCAGAATCGAGCACAGGAGGTCGGTGACGAGTGAGCACTCATTGTTTTTTTTTGTTCTGAAAAACGTGCTTGCTACTTTTCCACTTACCAGATAGGCCGCATCCGCACGATCATCAGACGTCCGTTTAAATCCAGATAGGCGCTCCAGATATCGAGAATTATTTGTGCTATCAAGTGAATGTCGGGCCAAATGGCTGCTTTTCTTTCCTGTTCGCCCAAAAGAGTTCATTTACATCTTTGGAAAAGAATGATAATCCAGCTTCATGTGAGGCGGTCTGGTCTGGTGTGAGCCATCTCACATGGAGGCCTCAACTCACATGAATACTGCGGTAAAGATCAGAGTGACTGCACCGTAGCAAGCAGGCATGAGAGTGGACGGAAGCAGGATTTCAAGGTGCCCGACAGTTCCGTCTGAAATCGGGTTTGAAATACGACATTTGGTTTTTTCGTTCTTAACAGTAATGAAGACAGAAGGAAATTGACTTTCCATTGATTGATTCTTCATTCCATCCGTCTATCCATCGGCTGTCCTGTTCCCTTCGAAGCAGGGCCCCGGTCGGGCAGTCAGGAAGATATGGTGGGGGGGTCCGGTTCTCCCCCCTCGATCCTTGGAGGAGCCCCTCTAACGACGGTGTCAATGCAGGAGCCCTCCAGGAGAGCCTCCCCCGCCCTGCAGGTGCCATCAGAAAAGGACTTCAGCGCCATGGACAGGGACCAAATATGGAAGGCTCTGCAGGGGTGCAAAGCCAAACACGAACATATGGTGGCAAAGGTGCGTACGCTGTCTCTTTGGATTATTTTTGTAAAGATTTGAACGGCTGAATGAGACAGTGACAGACAGACTGGTTGTGTGCTTGGGACTGGAGATTTTTGGCACGGGCAAGTCTTCTCTCTGGGATTCGGACAGTCACAGCCACTGTACTCTGGGAGACAGGGTGACTGTAGCTGAACCCCCCCTTCCATACCACTTTCTTTTAGAGGACTGTCGTTGCGCATTTTCGGGAGAGAATGTGCTTCGATCGGTCCGTTCGGGGGAGAAAAAAGAAGCAGAAAAAGAAAAGTGTGGGGGTGGCAAGTGGTATGGACTGGGGGCCCAGCGCGTTGAGGTGTCTGGTGCCCTTTCTCCGAAGATCAGCTACGACCGGCTTGGGGAGTGGAGTGAGTGAGAGAGGGGAGCGGAGACAGAGGCAGACAGTGGGGTAGTAAAAGAGGCAGAGATAGGAGTGGAGAAAGAAATTAGATAGCGGGCATGGAAAGAGAGAGGGGTGGAGAAACAGGATAGAGGGCCGTGGGAATATGGAGAGCGTGGAAGGAGTTGTCAGTTGGGGGAGAGAAGCTGGGGAAAAAAGGGAGTTGGGGGTGAAGGTGGTTGGAAGGAAGGCGAACATAGAAGTGAATGTTTCCATCAAAAGATAGGATAGCTCAGTAAGGCCATCACATTTAGCATTGTGTGCGTGTGAATCTGTGTGTATGAAAGAGAGAAGGAGAGCGGTGGGGGATCCGGTCAGATGGAAGGTGAAAGGGTTCCTCGACGGGCGTCAAAGCCAACCTTCAGTTTGTGGAGTCCCTCTGCTTGTTTCTTTGTTTGTGCGGATTCCTCCATGGAAGGGTGGAAGGAAGCCTAGATCGGTTGTTTAGTTTATTAGAGGATCGTCTCTCCAGCGTTGGGCAGACAAAGACTTCAGACGCCAAAAGTATACCTCCTCTCCCTGAAAGCACCCGCACTGATCTGCGTCAAAACAACCAAATACTCTTTCACTGTGTAACAAGTTGGCTGTATTTTTCTAAAGCGTGAGAGTCGAAAGTTCGTTTTTCTTGAAACAAATCCGGTTCTTGTTCATATTTCACTTACTCTGTCCCGACCCTACAGTTTCTCTATTAACCCTCGATCGTCTCGTTTGAATGACTCAATATGCTCCTCTTGCAGCTCCATGGAGAGAAGAGCCAGCTGTTTGCGGACCTCCAGAGACTCGAAGCTGTGGCATCGAGAAAACTTGAGGCAGCAGAGGTTCGTCACTGCTCAGCATCTAATGGTTGATCCATCAAGAGAAGGCAGGGAGAAAATTTTGAAAATGGGAGATGGATGGAGAGACGTTCTGGGTGGCGCACCTGTATCACTGAGATGCAGTAAAGGGCAGTGACTTTCATTGCTTATTCACTTTCCCGAAGCAAACTGTATGTGCTCTCGTTTTACTACCATCCCACGTACCTTTCTGATTTTTCTGCTTGTCTCTCAAAGGGGGGGATCCTGTGACCCCCCTTCGCTCTTGCCTCTTTTTCTTGAACCTCTGATTGCTTGCTCCCTTTCTTTCTCTGACCTTTGCTTGCAGAGAGAAAAGACGCGTTTGGGCGAGTCGGAGGAAAATCTGCGAAGACGGCTCTCTGAAACTCAACACAAAGCTCAGAACATGGCAGAAGAGATCAAAGCACTCGTCAGTCAGAACACCATCTTAGACAACTAAAGCAGACCGATTGAGCAAGGAGGCTCTGCACCCAGGCTTTGTCAGCTTCTCCGCATTTGAAGAAGAAAGAAGATGCTTCAAAGTTTTTACCAATGTGTCCGTCCGATTACGCGCTGCACTTTTCTTCTTATGTCAATTGGCAGCAGAGCGAGCCCCCTCTTTTCTTTCTCGTCTGGTCTTTTTATGTCATCTCTCCCTACATTTCTGCTCGCCTGTTTGTCCCTTTGCGCGCAGAAAGGAAGCCCGCGAGCGGTCCCCATTCCTCCCTCGAGTTCCCTCTACCAGGGTGAGACCAGTGACGGCAACAGGGCAGCAGCATCTGGACCGTCCTCTCTCGACGCCTTCGCCCTTCCCCTCCAACCCCCCGACGGCGTGTGGACGAAAGAGGCCTTCATAGACATCATAGAACAGATGAGAACGGTCAGGCAGGCAGAGGGCAGTCAGGGGGCAAGTCGGGGGATTAATTGCTTAAAGCTCTGTGCATGGTAAGTAGTCATCTCCCTTCTTTCTTCTTTCTGCCTTCCTCGATCGATGATGCAGGACTTCGCCCTCCTCTCCCGGGAGATTCACAAACTCGACGACGCCAACGGATGCCTGAAGAAGATGAACGAGACTCTCGAGAACAAAGTGCGTAAGTGTGTAAGAAAATAAATGTATGAAAATAAATGCATGCCTGAAGAAGATGAACGAGACTCTCGAGAACAAAGTGCGTAAGTGCGTAAGAAAATAAATGTATGAAAATAAATGCATGTCTGAAGAAGATGAACGAGACTCTCGAGAACAAAGTGCGTAAGTGCATCTATCCCATCCTTCTCCTGCACTGGCCGTCTCTTTTTCCTTCCGCACCTGCGGTCGGATCAGTGCTGTATTTTCTCAAGACCATAAGCTCTTCCCAAACTTGCAAAGATACTTTTCCCATGCCTGTGTCCCCCCCCCGCGACGTCAATTCTTCCTTTCTTGCAGCTGGGGCGCCCCTCAAGTCCCTCACGCCTCTCTCCTGTGGGCTCTCTCGGCGCGCCCCTGCAGCATCAGGCAGTCACCGTGTTCACACCCTCGCCCCCACCTGCAATCTTTTTTGCACACCCAATGCAGCCTATTCCCTCTTCGTCTCTCACTCCCGCACCCTTGTCTCCTCCACCAGTCGCCCCCGTCTTCGCACCAGCCGCAAGAGTTTCACCCCCACCCCCGGCAACAGTCCGCCACCCATCACCTCTCCCCCAGCGCTACACCTTCTCATGGCCGTCCCACGGGGGGAACGCAGAGGAAGACAAGCAGAAGGCGGCTGCGGCTGCAGCCAGCCGGGGGATGTCGCCTAGAATGGGTCGTGTCCTCTCCTCTCCTTACCTCCTGCCCCACGCATTTGTCCCACCGCCGCATGGCTCTACCACAGTGCGACTTGGGTCCTGGCACGCGCCGCCACCACGAGCGTCAACAGGTGCAGCAGATCCCACCCCTTCCTCCGCTTTCCACGGGCAGGTGGCTGCACAGCAACCGAACGCGTCCTTCAAGTTCTCGCAGACAACAGCGAGAATGACCACGGCAAGGGCGGGAAGTGGCCCCGTGAAGGCATCGAGCCGCCCCCCCATTGCAGAGATTGCACGCACTCCACTGCCTCAGGCAGTCTCCTCCCCTTCAAACGGAGGCGGCTCCTCCCCCCCCAGACGACCGAAAGTCTCCAGTCTCCGTATTCCGATCACACTCACTCAACAACCGATGGTGGCCGGACCCCCGGGAGGGCCTGGCGTGATGCAGAGAGGTGGGAAGAAGAAAAGAGGAGAGAGAGCTGCAAGCGAAGCCTCTTCGGACACTGTGGGGGGCCCTACCTGTATGGCATTCTGTTCTTCCTGATGAGTGAATGTCTTTCATTATATGCGTGTCATGGTAAAGAGGTGAACCACAATCGAAGAGAGAGAGAAAAAGAACTTTTTTGAAGGCAGACTTTGTCACATCAAGAAGTTTTCTTTTCCGTGCCGGTCCTTAAATCTCGTTTGAACAATTTCGGACCCCCCGGCAGCTGGGTTGGGTGGGATCCTTCCTCCTTTTCTTTTTTTTGCTTTTCTTTTCAAATCAAGCACTCTCCCTTCCTCTTGTGTTGTTCGGCTGTTTGAAAGACACACAGAAAAAGTACGAGGGGGGAGAAAAATTCACGTACGACTTTTGAAGCTTCCCAGGCCAGGAAGGAAAATAACATGGACGGACGGACGAAGGATCGATCGAACATTGATGTGTCGAGTTGAGATGGGGGGATTCATCAGTTGAGACAGACGGACACACGCAAACCCACCAAACGCACGGCCGGCCGGCCGGCCTGACAATTCAACAAATCATTCAAACATTTATTCGTCAAGCCATGCAGCTCGGCGAGATGTTTTGGTTCGAGCTTGCAAGGCTCTTCCGAAGAGGATGAATGAATGAATCAGTCAGTCAGTCAGTCAGTCAGTCAGTCAGTCAAGGAACGAAAGCAGATACAGAAGAGGGGGGGAAAGGAAGTGCGGGGATGCATGAAGGGAAGGGGGGTGAGTATGAATGAATGAGTGAGTGAGTGAGTGAGTCAGTAAGTAAATGGATGAATGAGTGAGTGAGGGAGTGAGTGAGCAAATGAATGAACAAAAGTGCGCTTGTCTTGGGGTTGTGATAGGTGGGAGACGAGCAGAGCAATGGGACAGATCGATCGACAGGTGAGGAATCAATCGCAAGAGGCCACTATGAAAACAATTGATCTATCTTTCTGGTGGATGGTGCCGACCTGCATGCTTACACGTATAATCTGTGATCTTCTCTATCTCTATCTTGAACCTTCAACTTTCTTCCCTTCATTCCCTTCTCACACAGATTCGTTCTTTATTCGTCCGATTCGTTTTCTTCCAGTCTTTTCCTTCTTTGCCGTCCATCTCGTTCGGCAAATCAGTTGAAAATTGTTGATCGAAGTGCCTGCCTGATTATCTAGACTTCCCATCTCCTCATTTTGACTCGTACGTTCCGAAAACAGGAAACCAAAGAAGTAGAAACCCAAATTGTGAAATAAATGCCATCAAAAGACAGACAGGCGGAAGAAAAGCATGTGCCGCTTGTCTGTGGTCATTCGACATGAGACAACAACCTGAATTCTTCTTTTTTTTTGCTCCTTTCATGACGATCGAGCAGTGAGTGTTATTTTCTTTCTTTCTCCATCTTCCAGCAATTAAGAAGAAGGCTGTAAATGCGGTACATCGAGCAGGAAGGAAGGAGCAAAACAATGAACTCAATCGCTCTCTCTCCATGCCCCAACGCGTTTCTCCCCTCCACCCCTTTCTCTTTCTCATTTCTCCTCTTTCTCTTAGCCTGAGTCGACTGTTGAATCCTTTCCCCAAACGAATTTGATTGTGAAATAAGTGCTCAATTAAAGGGAGGAAGAGTTCCCCGTCCAATACCCTTCCCTCAATTCGTCCAAGCAGTTTCTTCACACTCTCAGGCGCAATGCCCCTCTTTCTGATTCTGCTCGATGTACAGACGCCAGTCAATCTGCCTGGCAGCACGCAGAAGAATTGAATCGATGAAGGGGTTGGGACATTGATGTTTATTTCAGTCGTCCTGCGCGGAAAAAGCGAGGATGAATTGCGCAGAGAGAAAAGAAAAGAAAAAAAAAAGTGGCAAAGAATGGAAGCACGTCTTTAGAAGACGGCTTCAAAAAGAGATGAAGTATTACGTAAAAAAAAGTCTTATACAACACATCGACAGCAGGTGTGTATTGTAGAAATACCGCAGAGTTCGACTAAGCCGGGGCTTCGGGCTAGCATGCATACAGCTAGCCTAAAAAATGACATAAACCATTTACTAAAATGTGCTAGCCAGAACGAAATCAATCCGGTTTATATACAATGACATGTTACTAAGCAACACAGAAAATTAATTCTGAATGTGTTTCATTCTATTTACATTCTGTATAGCGCTTCGTTGTGCTCAGAGTTGTACAAAAAAAAATGATTATAGAAGAATGAATGTATTTGAGCATAAGTACGTGGAATAATAATAACATGGGCTCCAAAAATTAATTAAGAATTCCACAGTCTTTTTATATATTTTTCATTCTCAATCTAAACTTTTAATTACTTAAAATTAGATAAACTAAACAATCTATTCTAAATAAGGTGAAGGTGTATAGTGAGCTGAGGTGAGTATGCAGGTGTTTGTGCACCTTGACTAACCTGATCGAACGAATCCTGTTACTATAGCTGTTATGTCCCATTGCTTTAAAATTCTTCAAACCCGTATTATCATTTCAACTCCCTGCACAGCGTCATCTTACTTTCTCTGTGCTAAATTCGGGCAATACTGTGACAAACAGAGATAGAAGCGACCCCCCCCCCTAAAAATGAAAAAATGTGTTTAACTTATGCGAGTGCGGTTATTCTGTAGCAGGACTGAGGATTTTGCCATACGATCACCCCTGTCATAATTATCGATACGTGCGTGCGACCTCACAGATGCACGCGGGCCTTTTTCACGCACCGCCACACATACGCATGTACATGCAGGTTAGTTACAGCTCAACTCAACCTTGAAAGTTGAAGTCCAAAACAGAAGAAAGAACCAAGTGAACATACACTTGCAGTAGCACTATGAAGTCTAGAATGAACAGATGATGTAATCATTGAACTGAACATATATGATTAGAATGAATGGATTCATTTATTGACTGATGAATTATGACCAATCCGATTCTCTGGACTTACAAATTTTTACAAGTCTTGCAAGGTCCGCACGGCACCTGAAGGGCGCCGCCACTTTTATAATAATAATTCTGTCAGGGGTGATTATATCTGTCTCGCTCGAATTGCGCACCCATTTTTTGACCTGTTCTATCCTCAGTCCTACTCCGTGCGATCTCAGGGCCTCTCGGCTGATCTTAGCAGAGCTGAGCTGCCCCCCGAGGCGATAGTTATTGCATGTGCGTGTTGCAATTGTTGCAAATTTGTTGCAATTGACGCGCATTCATACATGCACAATATATATTCATATGCAACGATAATTAACGCGCATGCAGTCAACGTACGCGTACGTACGTACGTGCCGGGGCCCAGGGCCTCGGTTAATTCCCCGCGACCTGGGTCAACGGGTAACGCGCGCGTGACACTGTGTCGCCCGATCGCGACACCCATCCGTCACGCATGGCGGGCTCCGTGCGAACGGTCGCGAGAAAACAATCCATCGATCCCTCCGCATAACATGCAGAGAGAAACGTGCCCCTCAAGCAATATGTGCGGGACGCCAATGCATGGCACAAGATCGATCTCGGCCACGCAATTAAATTATATATAGGATAATCATCTTCGATGGCAAAAAAGAACTGGTATGGGACAGACATAGCTGCATATTCTCCTGTACATCTGGAGGATGGAGGTAACAGGCCCACCAGTAGGTCCAAATTTGCAGTTAATCCTGCGTCTGTGCATACAGCTAAGCAGCAGCTTTTTGACTGACCTTGCTACGAACTCTGCATACACAGTTCAATCAAGCTTCTGTCTGGACACGTGGTGAGAGAATCAAATCTTCAGGCCAGAAGTCCTATATGAAGATAAACACACAGACGTTAAACTTCTCTCCACTTTCACCTTTCCTGCTTCAATGACGGCCTCTCCACTTCCATCTTTCTGTCTGTTTGCATGACGGCCTCTCCACTTTCATCTTTCTGTCTGTTTGCATGGCGCCTCTCCACTTTCGTCTTTCTGTCTGTTTGCACGACGACCTCTCCACCTCCATCTTTCTGTCTGTTTCCATGACAGCCTCTCCACTTCCATCTTTCTGTCTGTTTGCATGACGGCCTCTCCACTTCCATCTTTTTGTCTGTTTGCATGACGGCCTCTCCACTTCCATCTTTCTGTCTGTTTGTACGACGGCCTCTCCATTTTCATCTTTCTGTCTGTTTGCATGACGGCCTCTCTACTTTAATCGTTCTGTCTTCTTACACGATGGCCTCTTCTCTTTCATCTTTCTGTCTGTTTGCATATCATTGATGGCCTCTCCACTTCCGTCTCTCTGTCTGTTTGTATGACGGCCTCTCCACTTCCATCTTTCTTTCTTTCTTCTTGCACGACAGCCTCTCCACTTTCATATTCCCATCTTTCTTTTTTGCTTGCTTGGTGGGTCTCTACTTTCTTCTGTCGTGCGCTGTCGAACATGACGACTCTCCATTTTTGTCTATCTTACCGGCTTGCATAACTACTTTCCGCTAGCTTCCATCTTTCCTGCCTGCGTGTTAAGGGCCTCTCCAGTTTTATCCTATCTGTTAGCCCGTCTGCTTGCAGAAAGTCTGCTTCACTTTCATCTTCCTTGTTTCCTCACATAATGACCTTTCAGTCTTCATCTTTCTTGTCTGTCTGCGTGTATGACCCCTCATTGGAACAAACAATATGCTCTAAATCTCGTCTGGTTGATAATTCCATACAAAAGCTGATGTCTGTTCCACTTTCATTTCTCTGGTTTTCTTTTCTGTTTTCATATGCTTGGATGCTGGCTTTTCCTGGACCACAGAGAATGTTTTTGCCTTCCTAAAATGTGAAATTTAAAGCAGAATCATTTGGAGGAGGATGGAGGATGGAGTTTACAATATTTGAACAAAAAAAAACAAAGACTTCCTCACAAGGAATTTCTAGCAGAATTTTTAATATATTCACCATAGCAACACATTGTGAGTTTACGTTTCTGTAAAATTTTTGTTGGGAAGAGATTTAGTAGGAAAACCGAAAAGACTTACGTTTATTCAAAGCCCCATTTGCTGCTGGACATATAAAACTAGAGATAGAAACAAAAGAAAAAAAAATGTGTAAACTTACGTAATTTCATTTATAATTTATGTACCACCGTGGGTAATTTACCAAATTTTGAATACTTTTGACAAAGATAGATAAAGAACTTTGAAAAAAAAAATGATAGACCTTAAAATTGTTTGAATACTAAGTTATGAATGGTTGTGGAATAGTATAAGAACAAACTAGAACTCCTATATATGAAGATGAACATGCAAACATTGAACTTCTCTTCACTTTCATCTTTCGTGCTTGAATGACGAACTCTCCACTTCTATCTTTCTGTCTGTTTGCATGATAGTCTTTCCACTTTCATCGTCCACACTCCAGACAGTCTTTTTGCAAGACGGCCCTGAGGATTAATACTAAGAGGCTTTTTTCCAGACGATTTTTTGCTGGGCCCCGGCATGCCACTGGAGCCTGTGGAAGTGGCATCCTGCATATATATATATATACTTTCTTTTCAGTACGTATATCAATATATTAATATACATTTCATGCAGGCACAAGTCGATCCATATTGCACAATATCAGCACTGAACACTTAAATATGTATGCGGAAGATTCAACAGTCGACAATCTCTCGATTGCAGACGGAAAGATTGTGACAAGAGGATCCTGTTCCTTTGAATTCGATTCGTAGGGGTGCATTTACATTTGCTTTCAGCTCAATCCAGATGCTGGTCATTCAAAGATTGCACAAGGGAGCACTTCGGACGATTCCTCTGTGCGCCTTACCCAGGTTCTCTTTGATGGCGCTATGTTGTAAAGGAAGCCTCTCAGAAACAACTGGTTCTAATCGACCTTCTTCGATGTTGACGTCGAGACGACTGTTCACTGGCGAATTGCCTAGAGCTCCTGCAAGGGTTGGTCCTGGGGATTCAGGTTTGATCGGGGCCGAACGTCCCAAAGTCCCATGTCAGCAAGAACTGAAATCGCAAAAGTGCGGCTCGTTAGGTCTGCATGTCGAGCGTCGTCAAATTCGAGAAAGGCATCGCAAAGCTCCGACAATGCTCGTAGAGAACGAAGCAAAAGAGCACATTCGAAAGGCCATCAGACCGTCAGCAGACTTTCGGGGCCTCGAAGAACCAAAAGAGGCATTACCCGGCTCCGCCAAGGCTGACATGGCGCTCCGACCTTTCGGTTCTGAGAAGGATCTGTGGCTCGCTGTTCAGGTTAAGTCCAGATCTCGAGGGGTCTACGAGGGCAACAGAAGTGTTCGTTGGAAGTTTACGAATGTAGACAAGTACAAAGGGATGGTTGTCGCATTTGTTTCACTTCAAGGGGGGGGGATGAGGAGTACCGCTGTGCCCAATCAGACACGTAGCCAGCCCCCTGTAGAATGTCCCATAGAACGGAAACCTAAAGTGTGGACTTTTCCGGGATCCTCCCTCGGCCCCAATGTGACAATCACTTCCGGGGGCCCGATGTACGACAAAGAAGAGACCCGTTGCACCTGGACAAGAAGTGAAAGATCAGGTACATTTCTAGGGGATAAGCTCCTTGCATATTATGAGGAGGCTCTGGCGGCAGGGGGATCCTCTGCCAACGGAATCTGTCTCTCGACTTTTGCAGAGCTCGAGGGGCAGATCACCCCGGAAAAAATGACGGAGATGGAGACCATACGGTGGTTGCAGCCCCTCTTT
Source organism: Chromera velia (assembly GCA_018398765.1). Classification (NCBI taxonomy): domain Eukaryota; family Chromeraceae; genus Chromera; species Chromera velia. The sequence goes on along the minus strand of JAHBMJ010001224.1, from coordinate 7,349 downwards.
GACGCAACAGGCTTCAAAACATTCGCAGCTGAAGACCCGTCAGGTCCTTACGATATTGTTGTGCGGGACACTTCGTGCGTGAATTCCAGGGACGTCAGAGTCCAAGTTAAGACACCTTCTTGGACAAGAGTGAGCAAATTCAGGCTGGTTGCCACCGCGAACAGCTATCGGAGATCTTCCCGCAATTTGAAGGACGTGCCTTACCATGTCAAAGAATTTGACATATTTTTGGTAGGGCCTCCTCGTAACACTGCTACGCTGATGAACTTGCAACGAGCTCGTCTGCAAGAGGGGAGAAGCTGTCCAGGTCCCCATTTGCTGACGGACACCGAATGGATCCCGAATCATTTCTACCTGTTTTGTAGTAAAGATTATGCGGAGCTCCGGCTGGGCGACTGTGACCTCAGCGACGGCAAAACGTCGTTCGAACTGGACTTTACCCCCACGGCGCTCAGCACGCGGTCATCTGGACTCACAAAGCGTCTTCCACACCGATATGACATGATGTGCGCTTCGTCTCTCTTACAAGCCGTTCTGTATTTTCGCAGTGCTTTCAAAGCCGTGTCGCGGCCCGCGTGAGCGAAACGAGGTCAACCCCTGACTCATCTTAATGTAGTTTCAACTGCATAGTTTAAGGCTAAATTTTTGGCATATAGTCCAGGATATATGTTTTTTAAGCAAATTACTATCATATATATGCTAATGTTACATATCCTATGGAACATTAAAAATGTACTACCCCAAAAGTCTAGCCAAAAGTGTATTAAAAATTGATAGCGATGTTAATTTTTAAGTTATAAATTTTATTACATACACTTTGAAGAATTCATATCAATTATTATACAAATTGTTTAAATTTTTGAACCATTACCCTCTAAATTACCCTGAACTCATACAGTGCATAATGGTATTCCCCTGACACTAAGCTATGAAGTTTTTAGAATCGATCAAAATGCTGTCATCTTCGGTGGCCTACGGGCGCCTTCGATCAAGATTAAGACCATCTTCGGCGTTCCTTACATTTTCACTCGTATAAAAAATGTATCGCATTCTAATTGCATTCTTAAGAGCCACTAAGTCCACTATGCATACTTCTGCAAGAATCCATGTGAACAGGCGACACTGCCCAGAAGAACATCGGCGAAGAAAAGGCTGCAATATATATACACTTATCTAAGGTGATATATTGGTTTGATGCTCGCGCTACGTGATGCTAGCATGTGAGCGATGATTTTTTTTTGTGCAGCCTGCATATACGTTGTAGCGACGCCACGTTTTGCACTTTGACTGCATGTGCGTTAGGTCTGACGCGTGTGTTCACTAGGTGCGTTCATTTTCGGCGCCGCCGGCACAGTCTTCGGCCGCTCGTTGGCCGCCTTCGGCGGCCTTCAATCAAGATATACGATTTTCTTCGGCGGCCTCCGGCCACCTTCAATCAAGACTAAGACCATCTTCGGCAGCCTTCGATCAAGCGTAGCTTAGTATCAGGAGGGTACATAATGGCTTATAGACCATGTACTTACAATAAGAATAACAATGATGATCACTGATATGATCTATGCAAACACAAACACACCTCGCGCATGTCAGTGGCTACATAGACGGAGGGAGAGAAAGGAACACCAGATGCTGCACACTGCTCTACTGACTGATGCCTTATATCTTTTTCTGCCTTTCTTTTTCATCATACCCACACAGCTTTCTCATCACTGACATTTTAATACATGCATATATTTTATTCATGCACACACTCTCTTACACTCTTCATTCTTCATTCTCTTCCGTTCTCATTTTCCATTGTCATCTTCCTTTGCCGGGCAGTAGGGTGACTTCCCCCTACACAATGATCCTGGCCAATCATTGGTCCTCCCTCCTAAATAGCTGGGTATTTACGGAGCCTTGGCCTCTCGTAACTATTAACGGAGGCTCGAGTCGCTCGTAGCCATTTACGGAGGCTGTGGAGTCCTACCTTCTAGCGCCGCCCTCGAGACCCTCGCATGCGTTGTATCTGAATGAGCCTACGTGCTGACGCCATGCTCTACCGCCGTGTGTATACGCAATCGACTTGCATGCATGTACGTGTCGCGCACGTCGATCAAAGTTGTTGAAGTCGATCAAGTCTGACCTTCGTATTCAAACATGCAATATGTTACTCGAGCAACGGATAGCATCGTTTGAGTCTGATGTCTGTTTGTCATAGATCGGGAGTCTGAGACTCTGAGAGAGAGGAACAGAGAGAAGCATAAGTAGAAATTGTGCAATGATAGAATGAACCTAGCTGATTGGAATCCCAAATCGCTCTAGAGCTAAACCTTCTGTAAACTGCTGCCTGAATGAGTGTTGCTCACGTTCCTTCTCTTGACCTTCCCTAGGGTTCTTGTCCTTGCTTTACCTTCTGTCTGGACGCCATAAGGCGGCCGGACAGGAGAGACAAAGCATTGTGGTGAACGTTCAGCTCCGAGAGTTGATGAGTGTTGACTCTCGTATACCTAAGCTTCTGTGATGGAAATCAGATCTATCTCTTTACGTAACAGTTGAAATCCGATTGCAACGATACGGGCACGGTCAGGCAAAGACCGTGAGTAGGGGAATTCAGTGTCCTCTTGCATCCTAAGCTGCCTAGAGCCCTGTTTCAGAGATCCCCTTCGAGTCTGATCCTGGACTTTGCCTTTGTCCTTGGGTGGAGAACCCGAAGATCGTTGGAGGTCGCCAAAGCCGATGGTGGAGACGTTGCTTGGTGTTGCTCGGGACTTTCGAGGAGCCTGATATCATTGAGAATGCCGCCTACGAGCAGATCGCAATCCAAATGGCCAGTAGAGTGCTTATCTTATGCCTTTTGATTCTGCAACTGTCTCCATCTTCCAGACGAGTGTCGGCTGATCACCTTCACTTGTCTTTGTTGTTGGTTCCTTGCTTGTCTGCGCGATGCTAACCACCTTCGTGGCATGCAAACACCTCCAGCGTGTCTAGGTCTGTCTGGACTGGTCCTCCAACAGTGTCCAAACACAAAAAGATGCCCTTCGCCTCTCCCATGTGTGTGTAAGGTTATCACTTTCTTCCGAGAGAGAGCTTGTCGCTTCTGGCTATCCGTCTGTCGTGTGGATTGTTTAATGAGTGGCCGTTCGATCGGGCACGCGAGACTCTGCTTGCATGTTAAACAGACAGAAGGGACAGGTGGCGGCGTACCACATGGACCAACACAGTGACGGCCGGTGTGCTAGCCAGGGAAGGCCTATTGCTCTGGGACCTCGACGCGGCGAGCCTGGAGTAGGAAGGAGGGGGAAGTAAGGGAGGGGTACAAAATAACATCAAGCCTGCCCTCGACAGCAAGAGAGGCAGAAGGGTCGCGGCAGACCTACCGAGAGACAGAGTAGGGCATACGGCAGCTGCCGCCTCGTCTCTTGCCGGCGCCAGCACATTTTCCACTAACAGAGAAAGGAAGGGGAGGGAGAAAGGGGGGGAAGGGGGAAGAAGGGGTAAAAGTGGGGGACAAAGGGAAAGGGAAAAGGGGGGAAAGAGGGGAAAGAGCAAGAAAAAGGGGGGAAAAAGAGTGGGGGAAAGGGCGGAAAGGGGGGGTTCTTCAAGGTGGGGGGGGCGAATCGAATCGAGGCTGGCCGAAAGCATACAAAGTAGTAGCAAGTAAAACGACCATGACTGAGCGTGACTAAAGCGTCTACATGGGGCTGCCAGCCTTTTGCCCAGAGTTAGGAGTTCATGTATCAAAAGGAGCAGCAAGGGGATGAAATGAGATAGAAAGAAGAGACAAGATAAAAAGAAATTAGTGGGGCAGTCTGCAATGTGTCCAGTCCCTTCCTTCCCTCTTTTTATATAGTTACTGACATGCGTGGAGTGTGTTTGTGCTCGACGAGACCATTGAGTCCTTCTGTCGACGAGAACTCCAACTCGATTGCCTACCCCTACATCAGCTACGTATGAAAAGGGCAGAGGACTGCCTGATTGTCGCCGCCATGTGCTTATGCCTGCGCATGCCCACAACTGCCTGTGACTGCCCTTGAGCCCCTGCACTAAACTTGGGGGGGGAGTGAGCATTGCAAGGCTGAGCGTCAAAGAGGCGGACTGCGAGAACAACAAGCTGAGCGCCGCATGTGCCGCGCATTCGGAACTTCTGGAGCTCCTTTTGGAAGAGTGACCTTTCTTCTCTCTCGGCTTCTCTTCTTTGCGCGTGACTTGGGAGTTAGACCCCTCATGTGGTTGAGAGCACGAGCGCACGAGGGGGCGCCTTCATTCGTTGTCTCCTTCTCATTTCCTTCTGCTGATTTGAAACGTTTTGGGTTATCCCGGCCTGGTTTCCTCCTTAAAGTTTGAGAAAAAGAAACTGGAAAAGGCGGAGAGAGAATGAGTAGAGGAGGAGCAAAGAGAGAAGAAATCTTGAAAGAGATGTCTATTGAACGAAAAAGAAAAAAAATGAGGGGACAGCCCGTGCATGTCTTGGTGTCCGTTCTGCGTCTTCTCCCTGCAGGAGGATGCCGGTGCTTTGGAAGCCCTCTGGGTTTTCTGAGTATCGCCTCTCCCCCTCGACGTACGGGAGTTGATGGGAGCCCTGGATGGCGGCCTTGGCGGAGCCAGCCGTCTCTGCGCATGCATGTGCGTGAAGCCAGACGGTGTGCCGGCAGATGTCTCCCTCTGATAGGTCTGACCGGGTGCCGTTCATTCGTTGATGTCTGTTCTTGTATGTTTGGTCGATCTACAGTGTTGTTGACGACAAGCAAAGAGACACGCATGCAGTCTTTGGGAAGGAAGTGAGATAGAAGAGAGAGGAGGAAGAGAGATGAATATACGTATGTGAATACATGTGTGTGAGCCTTTTTGCTGCCGCCCTCTGGTTTCTCCGTCTCTTCACGTTTTATTCATCCCTTAGCCTGCCCGTCTACTTGCATTCAGAAAAGAGAACTGGAAGGGGATCTGTTGTAAGCATACTGTTCTGTTTGTCGTCCGCTTCCTTCCAGCAGGCCGGTCTGAGAAAGAGAGAAAGAAAGCAAGCTGTTCATTATAAGTCTGTTTATGTTTGCGTACATAAATCTGATTGACTTCCATCAGTGGGAGGAAACTTTTCAGCTTCCGCGTCTAGATTTTGAGAGTAAGTTAACTATGAATGACTGTCTTAAGGACGGTGCCAAAGGGATTTCTTTGTTTCAGCCTGTGCTTTCTCACAATGCCTCTGTCATAGTGCAAGGACACTCGAGATTTCATTCCTTTGACTACATGCTTTGAAGTGCCAGTGTTCTGTTGGTTGCATGGGTTTGCATTGTATTTAGTTAATCGTATCCTTTTGTTTACCTTTTTTCCCTTTCCGCGCATACTCGAATATGTCTGACTGATCGCGGGGACGCGATTTTCCTGTCCGTGGCCGGGGGGGGATCTGTGGAGTCCTACCTTCTAGCGCCGCCCTCGAGACCCTCGTATGCGCTGTATCTGAATGAGCCTGCGTGCTGACGCCATGCTCCGCCGCCGCATGTATACGCAATCGACTTGCATGCATGTACGTGTCGCGCACATCGATCAAAGTTGTTGAAGTCGATCGAGTCTGAACTTCGTATTCAAATATGCAATATGTTACTCGAGCAACGGATAGCATCGTTTGAGTCTGATGTCTGTTTGTCATAGATCGGGAGTCTGAGACTCTGAGAGAGAGGAACAGAGAGAAGCATAAGTAGAAATTGTGCAATGATAGAATGAACCTAGCTGATTGGAATCCCAGATCGCTCTAGAACTAAACCTTCTGTAAACTGCTGCCTGAATGAGTGTTGCTCACGTTCCTTCTCTTGACCTTCCCTAGGGTTCTTGTCCTCGCTTTACCTTCTATCTGGACACCATAAGGCGGCCGGACAGGAGGGATAAAGCAAAGCTTCAAGTTGTTGTCACCCCTCTTATACGGCCATTGACATTCCATGTTTCACTCCCTTCTAGCGGTCATTGACATCCGCATTTCTCTCCCCCTTCTTGCAGTAATTGACGCCAGCGTTCCTCCGACCCTTCTCCCCCCTTTTCTCTGCCCCCCTGGCATACCGGCTCTATCCGTATGGTACGCCATCTCCCCTTAGTTCCCCCCCCTCGCACACCGGCTCTTTTTTCCCTCGTCGTCCCTATTCCCTCCCCTAGTAGCCCCCGTCCCTATTCTAAAAAATTTTTTTCATGGTACAAAAAAAAAGTTGCTGGAATCGCTTAATGGCACCAAAATAAGCGTTCGTCTGCTCTGTACCACGAAAAAAATTTTTTGGACCCCCCCCTTAAGATACACTTTAGCCCTGAAATGTACCTTAAGGGGAGACGGGGTTAGAGGAGTCCTTGTGATATGGTTGATGAAAAAAAAAAGAAGAGATGAGGCAGAAGGAGCGGTACAGCCGCCACCGGTACCCTCTAGGACGCAAGGCAGTCCACTTTTTAGGGCCTCATATATCCCCGTTCGCTCTAGCCAGCGTCCATTGCGTCGTTCCGGGCCTCTTCTCCATGTATATGATGCCCTCAGCCCGGGACCGCCCCCTACCCGGCCCGGCGTATCCATGATACCAGGCTGAGCTTTTGCCCCCGTTATACGGCAGTGAAAGAGAACAAACAGTTCGTTTAGGTGTTTGTCTTTGAGATACATGAGTCCGCTTTTTGTGTTTTCTCTCTTTCTCCTTTTATTTATACAGATTTGTGCCTTTTTTGCAGGTCAGAGCGACCGTCCAGGTCCATCCCCATGCACATCCAGTCCGTCCTCCAAGCCACGACTTTCAGGTCAGTACATTGTTCTTTCCATATAGGTTTTGTTTTCCTGCAAGTTTGTTCTCATCTTTCACGACTTTACATATCTACTCTAATTGTCTGTTTCTTTCCCTGTTCCTCCGTCTACATACATGTGTGCATATGTGCCTCTCTCTCTCTCTCTCTCTCTCTCTCTCTGTCTGTGTATGTGTGTGTGTGTGTGTGTGTGTGTGTGTGTGTGTATCTGTGTGAAGAGACAAATTCATAGATACCAGTACCTAAATTGTTTTGAAACCTTTTTATTTCGCATTTCTCTCTCCTTTCTGCCTGTTTTTGGTGTTCTCTATTGACTCTCTTTCATATGTATGTCTTTCAGCATGCGTGTAGAAACCTCTCTCTCTCTCTTATAATCTGAGTGTATGTGAGTGTAGGTGTGTGTGTGTACTGCATGTGGGTGGGTGTGTATATATATATGTATGTATGTATTAATTTATGTACAATGTGTTGGTACGTGTCTGTTTGCATATGCATGTGGTGTATGTGTATGTGTACATGTGCGCATGCGTGTGTGTATGTGTGAGTGTGTGTGTACCCCTGTGTGTGTATGTGTATGTGTGTGTATGTGTGTGTGTGTGTGTGTGTAT
>JAHBMJ010001223.1:30000-33883 GCA_018398765.1 Chromera velia | reverse complement strand
CTGACGGACTGACTGACTGACTGACTGACTGACGGACTGACTGACTGACGGACTGACTGACTGACTGACTGACTGACTGACGGACGGACGGACGGACTGACGGACTGACTGACTGACTGACTGACTGACTGACTGACTGACTGACGGACTGACTGACTGACCTGATGCCCTTCTGACTGACGCACGCAGGTTCTCGAGAGAAGAGGGTCTTTGGGGAGGGATGCATGTTTCTGCTTGCGGACAGGAACTTGACTTGCATCTACGCGATCGGAGTGAGAAACACAAACTATGCAGAGAGACACGCATTTGCAGCCCTTGCGGTAAGCTCCCCTCCCCTTTTCTCTTTTCTCCTCTGCCCTTTTCCCCTGTGTGTTCCCGTCTCTCCCTTCTTTCCTCTCTTCTGCCTTTCTCTCAAATTGTGTCTTCCTTCCTTCCGCTTTTTTGTTTGCTCTTCTCCCTTCTCATTCTTCTCTTATGAAAATAGACCACTTGAATGCAAGCGACGCAGAGGGGAAGAGGAGAAGAGAGACTCGAAGGATGAGGGCGGGCATGGTTGTCTTTCTCAATGAGGTGGGAGAAAATTGACACTTGCGCTGTGAGTTCCCCTCAGCCCTCATCGACCATTCTGACTTCGTTTTAAAGAGCAACATTACACACACACACACACACACACACACACACACGTCTGTGTGTGTGTCCGTCTGTCTGTCTGTCTGTCGTGTTGTGTCTTTCTGCACGTGTGAAATGAGCCGCAGGATTTGATGAAGGTAGTGGGCTCCAAAACGGATGAGGCAACCCTTGTCTCGTGTGCTCCTGGGGCTCTATCTCGCACTGTGCGCGAGGAAATGAAAACGATCATGAGGAAGTTCGACAAGCCGCGGGAATTCGATAAAGTGGCAGAGGTCTGTTTGTCTGTCTGTCTGTCTGCCTGTTTGTCTTCTCTTCTGCTCTGCGATTTGCTCACTTCAATGTTTGCGAGCGTTTGCGTCAGTCCGTATGCATCCGCTTGTTTGTCTTAACTTCTTCGTGTTTGTGTGCAAGCACCTCTGGCACAATCAATCTTCAATGCCTCTGTATCTGTTTTCTTCTGTGTGTACATTCACTCAGGTGTCAGAGAAAGTGGTGACAGCGAAGGAGGTGATGCACGAGAATATCGTGAACATGCTTGAAATCAAAGAGAGGTTGGAGGTCAGTCGGCTGTGCTTTTGCTTGGCATACAATCAGCTCCCCTTTTCTTCTTTCGCGACTTCTCATCTTTTGCTTGTCTGCATTCTTTCTCTCTCTCCCTCTCTCCCTCTCTTTCCTCTTCTTCCCATTCTCCCTCCCTTCCTCTCTTTCTCTGTCTCCTTCTCTCTAGTGTTTCTGCGCGGACCTTGTTGAAGTAGATTCATCAATCTGGTTTGGTTGCGTTGTTTGTGTCTCTCGTACCTCTCAGCTAAGCCTCAGAGCGTCTGCTTGAGCTGATCAAGAAGCAAAGTAGACCTGTCATTCTCGTCTTCGTAATTTATTCTTTTATTCCATTCACTTTTTCATAAGGTCTGTGTGGCAAGGACTCGGTGACACCCTCTGAGAGGATCCAAATGTATCTGTATGTGGTGTCTCTGCCGGACTCTTTCCTGATGTCTCCTCTCTTGTTTCTCCGTTCTCTTTTTTTCAACACTGAACGAACGGACATATGTGCGCATGCACACAGGATGTGGAGAAGAAGACTAGTAGCCTTCAGGAAGGTGCTTCGAAGTTTAACAAAAACGCGAACAGTGTCAACAGGCACATGTGCGTGAAGACCTACAAGGTCGGTTGGTACCTCGGATGCATGCGTCTCTCTGGCGTGCCTGCTTGTTTTTGTGATCTCATAAGGTTTCTTTATCCGTGGATGTAGAGAACTGCGTGTGAATGAGTCTCACAGTCATTCCGTTCCAAAACAGGCCTTGATCAGTTCCTCAGTCGCTTTGCTACATTGATCCAACTTCATCGCAAAAGTAGAGACGTAATTCCAACATGCTGGCTGGATCGCATCTATCGGCAGTGAATGGATGGAGGATTGAAGGAACTCTGGTGGAAGAGAGAGAGTCGGACTCTCTTTCTCTCTCTCTCTCTCTCTCTCTCTCTCTCTCAAGCTGTGTGATCCCCTAAGCTTCCAGTGCATTGAGTCCTTCTATTCCGTGGCTGCTCTTCTCTCTACCTCTCTCGCTCTCTCTCTCTCTCTCTCTCTCTCTCTGTGTGTGTGTGTGTGTTCACGGATGGACACAAGGATGGATGATTGAATGGATGGATGTGTGAACGCAGTGGACTCTGATTCTTCTCGTGGTGCTTCTCGCGATTGCATTGATTGCGATCCCCATGGCAATCAACGACACCCGGAGAGACGACCAGAAAGACACGGAGGAGAAGGGTCCGGAGGGCGGTAACAGGAGACTGCTTAGGGGCGTCCTCTCTCTTTCGCAACTCGGAGGCCCGCTTGGTGTCTTTCTTTGAGAGCAACGGGGGTTGGCGTGACTGAGAACGGAAAGAAGTCTGTTCCCGTCAGAAAGCTTTTTTGAACAAATGTGCATTCGCGGTCTGGAGAAGTCGCGACGAAAGACAGATGTAAGAGGGAATGAAAATGAAGACATTTTGAAAAAAGAGAGAAAGAAAAATTATATGTACGCTGTGGCTAGGATCGAGGCCGTGAGTGAAGCTTGTCGCAGTTCTTTTGTAGTGCGTCTGTAATTCATGGTTACCCCCCCGTGGTTGTCTGACTATCGCGTGGGCGCTCGCATGTCATGTTCGTGCCTGGCGTGTGCATGTCTTGGATCTTCGAATTACTTTATTAGCAGTTCAGTGGTTATCGTAGTCTTCTTGTTCTGCTTTTGTCGTTCTGCCGTCTCAGGAAGGGGAATGTGGAGAGTGCCGTTTGAAATGCATTCGGACTCGTGCCAAAACTCCAGCCAGAAATACAAGGGTGAACGAGTATGTCAGTATGCAGATTGACGAAGGAAGAAGAAGAAGAAGAATCAAGGGTTGAAATATGTTGAAATGTGAATTGCAGTGCAAGTCGCAGTGCCATATGAGAGTGTCTTGTTCTATGCCTTGTTGCTTGTCGACATTGAAAGGGAACTTGTTCAACAGTTCAAGAGCTAGCTAGGTCGATCGTAGTAGTAGACCGTCGTACGCAGTTCTGCACTTTTTAATTGTTGATTTATTTTAAACAGAGAGAAGTGCTAGGAGATGTGTCTAGTATTGTGTAATTTACAGTGGAACTATAGTGTGTCACAATGAGAATTTTTAGAACCTTTTGTGTTATAATGATTTGTGACATAATAATTGTGATTTTAAGAATTTTTGATTGCTTCAATTATGTGTGAAAAAAATAGTTATAGATCGCATGTTTTCGGTGTTTGACGCGACAGTGAATGAATATCTAGGTGAATATATAACTGAGTGGGATGAGTGAGAGACTAGATGAGTGAATAAGTGGGTGAGTCAGGTGATTGCTACAGGTGAGTGAGTGAGTGAGGTGAGTGCTAGGGTGAGTGGGTGAGTGAAATGAATAAATGAGTTCTAGGCAAACTTCTAGCAGTGAATGAGATAAGTGGGTGAATGATCGAGTAACTGAGTGAGTGAGTGAGTGAATGTAGAAGAATTAATAGTCTGATCTTCAATGACTCTGTAGACTTCAAACTAGACTTCAAGTCACTTTGAAAGTCTAGGATCACTTCAATTTTTACCTGACAATTTCATCATACCTAACTTACTCTAACTATTTCATCACACCTTTTGTGACATAATTATTTGTGTTACTGGTACTAGTGTATAGGGTATTGTATCACAATTTGAATTGTATATAGTTCCAGTGTAGTATAATTCATGCATTCCTAGCTAGCTAGCGATTCAGACTAGGATT
>JAHBMJ010001223.1:0-27500 GCA_018398765.1 Chromera velia | reverse complement strand
ATACACACACACACAGTGTCACATATGCTGCACCTAGCGTTGTATACACCTAGATACACATACGTGTAGAGATGGAGAAAGACTCAAAAAAGAAATCAAAATGGTCAACAAAAAGGCAGCCTAGAGCTCCAGAGCCTGGCAGACCAAGTACAAGCCACTGACATAAAGGATGAGCTCTGAACCCATTTTCTAGAGGGGCTGTCTGGGGTGGTCCCTCCACACACCTCGAAGTGGACGTAACTGCATTCATATTCAGAAGACACACATATGAAGAAGAATCCATAGATATATCAAGCACAGAAACAGGCAGATGAGAAAAGAATTAAAGCCTTAGAAAACGAATTCAAAAGGTTTTATAACAATGTAGCTGCTTTTTTCTGAATATGCATAAGCAGAGAATACGAGGCGCGCAAGGTGCAACCCTGATGCCTGACCCGAGACGGCCCACAATAAAGCAGATTAAGAACAGAAAAAGAATATGTAGCATGAATCCATACAAGATGAATGCTGTCCCGAATACCTTTTGTTCACAAAATATGTCTTTTCTGTGATGCAAAAGAAAAAAAAATCCTTCGTATTGTTACCGAGGGAGAATTCAGGCCTAAATTCTCCCTCGAGTGAAGCGGCTCAAAGTGCTGCATATTAAGAGCTGCGAGGAGAGAAAGAAAGCAGTTGGCACGATTTCAATCAAGATGAATGCTATCCTAAACATCTTTTATCCAAAGCACATCTCTTTTCTATGGTACGAAGGAAAAAAAAATCCTTCGCATTTTGATTGAGGGAGAATTCAGGGCTAAATTCTCCCTCGGACAATATTTCCTTGACATACCCAGAGAGGGAGAATTCAGCCCTGAATTCTCCTTCGGTGACAATAAAAAAAAATATTTGTTGAGAGAGCAAAAAAAAGATGACTTATTTCGGTAAAAGAAGCCAGAAAAAACACTAAAAAAAATTCTTCCTCCAAAAATTTTTTTTCAGATACTCATTGAGGGAGAATTCAGCCCTGAATTCTCCCTCGCCAAATATTTTTTTCACATAATCCGAGAGGGATAGGTGGAACACAAAGTATGGAATGGGCCTAAAAGAACAGCGCAGCTTCTACCGATGCCCTTCGCGAAGCTAGGCAATCCACTTTTTATGCCCTAACTCCCCACCAATTTCTCCCACCGACCTCTTCGAGTCTCCAGATTGTCTGTGTCTTTCCCGGCGGGTATCGGCCACCCCGGCTACTTGTGACGCCGCCGGCCTTGGCCCTGCTCCCTTATGACGCCGCCGGCCCGGGCCGGGCTAGGCCCCGATCGCCCCCGGCTTCCTTTGCCAGTCGCAGACGTTCATTTACTCGGCCCAAACGTCTCACCGCTCCCTCCAGCTGGCGTTTCTCTGCTCCCTCTAATTTCTCCCTGTAACGCCGCCGGCCCCAGCCTGGGCCGCGGCATGGCCCGGCCCTGGGCCCGGCCCCCACCCCTGTCCCCGTCCTTGCCCCCGCCTCCATCGATGGACGTTCCCCCGGCCCCGCCAGCGCTCCGGTCTGTTTACTCTCTTAATCCGCCCTGAGGCTCTCCTTCTCACTCCTTTGCCCCCTCTTCTGCCTTCTATCTCCCCCGGGATTCACACGTCGGGGCCGGGGCTGGTGCCGGCATGCAGTCTCAAAGACAGAAAGCAGACCTGAATACAGGCAGATAAGCAGCACATTCAAAGGGAGATAAATGGAAAGCAAGGACAAGCATCCTTCCCCTCCTTCCATTGCCTCTTCCCAGGTTGCCATAAGTTCTCTTCTTTCTTTCTATACCGTACCTACTGGATGCCTTTAACTATCTTTAACTGATTTTTGCTGACAGACACGGATACAAAATGACGCAACTGATAGGGACCGAATGAAAACAAACCACTGACCCAGAGAGACGGTCGTCACACCGTGATGGAACCCCAAGTGCTGCTCCTTAGTACGATCAAAGGAACGAAACCTGCATTCAATCACATCCCTAAGAGGCAACAAAGCCAAAAACGATGGTTCAAGGCAAACATCTGCTCAACAGTGCATCATGCACTGACCCACACAGAGAGACGGAACTGTAGATTCACAAAAAGAATGGCGAAAGCAACCCTAGCTCCTCAGCAAAGGCAAAAAGTAGTCCCAAATCCTGCGTGCAACCACCGAACAAGAAAAGGATGAAGTTCTATAGGAGGGTCTGAGGTGTATCATGCTCTGACCTGATGGAACGGCTTGCAAGCATTGAGACAAACAAACTGATGAACTTACCGGAGAGCACGTGAAGGCCCCTCTGGATCCCCGAAACAGCCTAGTGAGAATCCTAAATCCTGTCTGCAGGTACATAGCAAGAAGATACGGAAGTTTGAGAGCTTGGACAAAGGTGGGCCAATGCCTGATATAATGCAACGAGTTGTCAAGGCTAGCTAGTACACGTCGATCTGAGAGGAGACGGTGGGAGACGGAACCTCAAACTCACCAGAAGGAAAATGAAAACAGTGCCAGTTCCCCCGGTAAAGAAAGTAAGAGCTTGAGCGCATGCATAGAGGCACACAAAAGAAAAAAGACGTCGATGAAAGATGGAGAGCAAGACGGGCCTCTCCAAATTTACCCACCATGCTTACTAGCAGAACAAGACGGCCATGCCCAAAGAAGAGAGACGGCTGAGGTTTGTTCCAACCTCCGCTCTCCCAATGGCATGTGAAGAATCCAGCTATTCTATTTGAAATACCGTGCAACCTGATCTGAAAACATCAGCAGTGAACACTTTTGAAACAGATCCACAGTCCCACAATGTGCAGAGATAAATATGCAGTGTGCGTCGATCTAGTCGATTACGTTGATCATCTTTGTCAATGAGCTCAATGTGCATAGAAGTGCAACCGCGTCCTTCAGCTGCATCTACATGTATTAAAATTAGCTTCTTTGATTTAATCGATATCGATCCGCGCGATTTTAAATTCTGGTGCTCCCCGCCGCCGCCTTAATTGCATGTATGACAGGCGCGTGCGCTGACGCACGAAACACGCACGCCGCGCGGTCAAACACAATATATTTTTTTTTCTCACTAAACCCAATTTGAAAAAAGGAAATCGTACTGTTTGATCGCTTAAAACTCTTTGTTTTAAGCTTTTAAATATTGTTTACTGCCTAAAAAAGCTTGAAAGGTATGGTTGTTTTGGAGACCGTTTTACTGTTGGAGACCGTTCGGGATAGATTTGTCTTGGTCACGAAACACTTCAAGGCAGAAAGGTGGACGAAAAGGATCCACTGACCTTGAAGTCGCTGATGCTGTTCCTGAAGATGGCGGTGGACATCTTGGGTCTGGACACTAACCTTTTGAACAAGAGCAGCAGCGGCTGCCAACTTTTTCAGAAGTTGATTTACAACTACATCTTAACCACCATCGTCCAGAATATACTCTCCACCATGGACATGGCCTTTGATGGAATTAAAAGCAGCAAAAAATTTAAACAGGACCCCTTCTGTCTCCTTGCCTACTTAGAGACTCATGGCACAAAGGACCCGTGGAAGATCTTCAAATCCAAGAAGAGCCCCTAGTATACCTACATCAACCGCATGAGGCCTTGTGATATGCCTTTTGCCAACTGGATCCGGGACGCGGAGAACTGACTGTACTGACAATTGAAACTTTTGTACTGGAAAGTGACTTTAAAAAATTTAGTTTTTAAAACATTAAAATAGATAGTTTAACCTTTAAACTAATTGATTTTCATACTTTATTTAAGACTATTTAAGCTTAGTAAGATGTTTAAAAAATGAAATAAAAAAATGTATATATAGAGTATATATTTTTTCAAAACCATAAATTGTCTGGTACCTATCATCGTAAATTAACGCTAAGACGAAAACACAATAAGAAATGCATCTGAATGGCTCTGAATCGATCTGATTAAAGCATTTCTTCTCATGATCATAACTGTTTTGTTTTCAATTCATATGAGGCACTGCTCAACGGGGGGGGGGGGGGGGGGGGGGGGGGGGGGGGGGGGCATCTCAGTTTATATCAAACATGCACACCCGTGAACGCCACCTGCAGAAATACGTGCACACAAACAGAAAGTCAGTCGAATCGCCAGAATACACATAAAAGCATGCATGCAAACACAACCTGTATCTTTAATTTGCATCAGAATGATACATGAAAGCAGGAAGACCGAAATTGGGAAAGCAATCGGACGGGCAGGAAGGCTGAAATCGGGAAGGCAATCAGGCGGGTAGGAAGGCCGAAATTGGAAGGCAGTCAGGCCGCCAAGAAGACCGAAATTGGAAGGTAGACATGTAGGCAGAAAGAACGAACTCTGGGAGGCAGTCAGACATACAAAAAGGCCGAACTTGGGAAGACAGTCGGGCCAGCAGGAAGAACAAAATTGGGAAGGCCATCGAGCAAGCAGGATGACCGAAATTAGGAAGCGTTAGGAGGAAATTTGGGCAGGAAGGAAGGCCAAAATAGGGAAGGCAATCAGGCAGGCAGGAAAGCCGAAATTGGAAAGGCAACCGGACAGGCAGGAAGGCCGAAATTGCGAAGTCAGTCAGGCAGACAGAAAGGCCGAAATTTGGAAAGCATTGAAACAGACAGAAAGACTAAAATTTGGAGGGCAGTCAGGCAGGCAAGAAGGCCGAAATGGGAAAGCAGTCAGCATGGCAGGAATGCAAAACTCTGGAAAGCAGTCAGGCAGGCAAGAAGGCCGAAATTGGGAAGGCAATCGGGCAGGCAGGAAGACCAAAATTGGGAGCGCGGCAAAGGCCGAAATTTGGAAGGCAATAAGGCGGGTGGAAAGGCTAAAATTGGGAAGGCATTTAGCTAGACAGAAAGGCCGAAAGCTAGAGGGCAGTCAAGCAGGCAAGAAGGGCAGTTAGGCAGGTAGAAAAAAACACAGGCTCGGCACGTAGGGGCGCTGCTCCCTTTCGCAGTCTGAAGACTGCGGCCGTAATGAAAATGCACAGACTTACCTCTGAGGGACTCGAAGATGGACTGAAACACAAAACAAAAGTCTTTGGAAGGAGATCCACGACCTGCAAAGAGCAGAGAAGGGGGGCAGGGGTGAGCAACACATGCAAAGGGAGACGGCAGTTTTGTGCCTTGCCGAGGGCAGACCGGTCAGTCATTCAGAAACCATAATGGCCAGGTTGCAGCTATACAGGAACACTCACAGACATCGTACAAAGCCTTCTGCATGCACCAAGAAGGCTCATCTCTGCAAACAAGATTTTTTCCATTCCCTCACTGGGAGGGGGGGGTGGACCCTCTCGCAGGGGTATGAAGCGGGCCAATTTCGTACCCCTGGTGGAAGGGGGGGGTCTGACCTACTCTGCAGGTTTGCATCCAAAATGTGTCTAAGAGTGTTCGAAGCGGCCCAATTTCGTACCCCTGCGAGAGGGTCCACCCCCCCCTTGTTGCTGGTGGAACGACACAAAACGAACTGACCTGATTGAGCGATCCAAACCAGTCTGTCAACCCTTCTAGTTGTCGGACAACTCCTTTGCACCAAGGCAACCACTCCCATGAGCAACCAGAGGTGTCCAGCCAATACAGATACCGGAGGGGGAAAAAACTCCAGAATCTGTAACCCCTCCAAAAATGAGGTTCTGGAATAAAAAGCTAAACACGATTTCATCATTGTCAAGCCTTCCAATACAATCCAATGGAATGCTTAACAACGAGATTTTGTGGATAGAGGCCCATTCTGTTGACCCGACTTTCTGAGTGGAGGAGAACTTTTTGACGACCTGACTGAGAATTTTTCAGATCGGCATTTTGATGCATGGGTCAGCGCGCAGCCAGAAAGTGCTTTTTGGCCTTGGTGGCCGGCCGGGCCCTGGCCCATAACGCGTAGCTTGCCTTCCGGGGCCGTCACATGGTTGGCCGATCTAAAATCGGCTCCCAAAATCGGCTTTCCGTCGAATGTTTCAAGTCGATCAGAGCACCACCTAGTGCCGCCTCTCTCCCATCACACAGACTTGCTCTCCAGCAATGAAAGTAGGCTTTATCGAAAGCCCAGAGGATTGGCTTCTTTACTTTTTCTTGGGTTTTAAATTATGACATTCACTCTACTGGTTGCCCTGAGAGGGCAATTTCGATCTTTCATCACGAAGGGCACGGCCCGTCTCCACGCAAAGGGGCCTACAAAGTTGCCCCAGTAAAGCTTCTATTAAATCCTTTCCATGCGTGGGCTCTAACAAGCTCTAGATAAGGAGCTGGAAAGGCTTTCTGGATGAGGGGGCCAGCTCTGGGTGGCCAGAAGGTGAGCCATTTTATGAATTTTTGCATATCTGTGCTGTAGGTCAGACTGAGCCTTTCTCGAAGGACCGTTTATCGGTGCTTAGGTTTCGTGAGGAAGCATTATGGCTGGTAATCTCGGGTGATCTAAAGTTGTGAGAGTAAGGCGCAGCTCTTGTTTGTATAAGAATTTGGAGGTAGGGCTCCTGGGTGGACTAAGATTCAGTGGCCAGTGCCGGGCCTCACCCAGAAAAAACAAGAACGCTATGATGGCCAGTCGTGGGCAAGGCCCTCTGGCTAGAGGCCATGGATCGATCAGGCTTTCAGAAGCTAAGCATTTACCTCTTGCACGGTCATAGTGCTCAACATTTGTTTGGTTGAACTGCTTTCTGTAGGTGTCAAATCGGCAGATCTGTTTGTGGACATTCATTCTTACCTTTCATGGGGGTTGCCCGCTGTGTACTCCCTCCTTACATCAGTGTGCGGATTCGGCGTATTTCATTAGAAGTAAAAGTTAGCTTGTTTGTGCATTACACTGCGCATTGTCACATGCCTGCAGAGTCTACAATCACTCCCCGACATATCAACATACTGTAACTCTTTCACCTCACTCACGTCCAACAATTTCCAACATACACACCACAAACCCATTAAACCTTATCTTTAAAAGTTGTTCATACTTTCATACAGGTAAGAAACAATAAATAGAATCATTCTAAGTGCTTTAAAGACTTAGTTTTTTATAAAAAATTTAGTGTGATATATAGAAAATTAAAAGTCACTTTCTAGTATAAAAGTTTCAATTGTCAGTACAGTCAGTTGGAGAAGTTGATGATCGAATTAGGTCAGGTGCCTTTGCCCGAAAGAAAGCTTAACGGCATCTTTGAGACCGACGCGTCCTGCCCATCAGGGGAGACGGGCAAAGTTGTCTACTATAATATCACCACCAGCCTGCCCATCATCACCAAGATTTATATGACTTCAAAGGACAACTGCAGGTCAGAGATGCTTGCAGTCGAGTTGGACAGAGACATCGCAGACAGGACACTGTCCTGGCAGGCTCTTCGCACGATATTTGCAAAGTACTTCACATCCACATTCCCGGATCAGAGGAGAAGGGGAAACAAGGAAGGGTATGTTATGGTTTCCCAAGAAGAGTGGAAACGAATGCAACAGCAGCAGCAGAGGCAACAGCCTCAGTATCCCCAGCATCAACAGATGCAGCAGCAGCAGAGTTGGAACAGGAGACCGGGAGGTTGAGGGCGTGGAGGATGCAGAAGTGGCAGAGGAGGGTATGGACGGGGCGGCAGTAGGTACAGAGGAGGAGGGGCTTCCGACTCTTGAATCGGCGGTAATGCCGATCAGCACTCCTCTTCTTCTTCCAACCGTGGAGGAGGAAACGCAGGGAATCGCTAACAGGAGAGTCGCCAACCCGAGCAGCAGAGCAAGAACTTCTAGACCGAGAACAACGGTGAGCAAGCCAGCCTCTCTGTCTTTCCTCTTATAGTTTTCAACCTCTTTTTCTTTGCGTGCTCCTTTCTTCCAATTTTATCTGCTCTGGTCACGTGTGTAGCTCTTCATACTTTGATGGACACAGGCAGTTGCACGCAGATCAGCACTGACACAGAAATGGAAGAACCATCTGCAGAGGAAGTCATGTGGCTGTTTGAATTTGATTAGAAGGGTGATACAGAAAAGCATGAAAAGTTTAAGAAATATTAGAAGGATTTTCGCATCCCTGTCTCGAAGAGAAAGGTGAGTAGACTGTCAGAAGAGAAAAAGGTTCAGCCCTGTTTTTCTTCCCTAAGCAGTTTTACCGTTCTTTTCACAGAGACCGAGGAGGACAGTGAGAAAGTGAGTGAAAGACATAAAAGTAGAGAGAGTCAGACAGAAAAAACAGATGAGAGAAGTAGAAACACATCAGAGAGGAGAGACACATATACAGACAAGTAAAAGAAGGTGGTGGAAAGAAAAGAGAATGACAAGAAGGCTTTACCAAGCAACACAGAGAAAGAGGAAAGGAAAAAGGCGACAAGAAAGGAGAAGAGACACCAAAGGAAGAATGAAGAGGAAGATGAGACCCAAAAGACACCGACAGGGGAGAAGAGGGGGGAAGACTTCTTGGCGGAGGACTACGCTTTCTGGGGAGTCACCAGTGAGAGCGTACAGACAGCCCTGCAGATGGCAGAGGAGAAAGAGACGGTTCCTCTGGGTGAGTCCAAGCTGGTTGGAGTGGTCAAAGATTCGGGAAGCACTAGAGTGATCACGACATCGATGGGTTGGTTGAGACTTGCCATGGCATTGTTCCCTTTGTCCACGCTAAGCAGGTGGTTGTAGAAGCATGACAAAGACAGAGGGCCAAGAATCGGGACAGCAAATGGAATGGTTGGAATTGTTGGGGTTTGGGAGGGAGGCCTTCACCTCACCAATCGTATCTTGCTGTCTTCACGAATGGTGGTTCTAGATACGGACGCCATCGTTCTTCCTCTGGTCGGGATGAAATTTCTGAAAGCATAGGGGATAAAAATGGATTACGAGACCCTACAGATGAGACTGTGCCTTCCAGATGGGCGCAAATATACCATCAAATGGCAGAAGAAGGGCAGTGGACTCTTGACTCTTCTGGTCAAACCAAGGAGAGCGTCCTTTGCCGTCTCTGGCAAGCTTGGGGGGAGCAGCCTAAACATCCACAGTTTGACTGACACAGCAACAGGGGAAGAGGTCGTCGTTCCACGTGAAGTGATTTTTGGAGAATAGAAGGAGCGGCGTCGAGAGACCGGTGCGTGTGGGAAGAAACTTTGGGCAGGTTGCGTTCAGAAAGAAACACAGGCACGTCAGTCTGTAGAGAGTCTGGGAGAAGGAATTATGATGGATGAGGCATTAAATTTTGTGGGTTCTCAAAGAAGGAGGACTAAGAGAGTGACTTTTTGGGAGACAGTTTCTGGTCGGTTTCTAGATAAAGAGACCGGGAGGCTGAAAGGGCGGCCCTTCGAAACAGAGTTGAAAGAGCATGCCACCAGAACAAAGGAATAGAAAAAGGGGTGCATAAAACATCCTTCAGAATCTGCTCTTGACATCTCAAGGAGTGGCCACAGTCTAGATGAAGGGGGTGTTGGGAGATCGCCGCGTCTGGCAAAGAAGGAACGAGCGTCGCAGGAGCCTCCACCGAGGCCCTGTAGTCACAGTAGCAGCAGCAGTAGCCGCCAGGTCGACCATTGTGACCCTTCTTTTGCCAATGATCCCTCTTTGACACCTGCAGACAGGATTGAGGACGAAAGAGGAGGAGAGAGTTTAACGGAGCCTAGGGAATCGCTTCAGCAAGTTCAAAAAGACAGCCTTCAGTCAGATTCAAATGAGATAGAAAAGACAGAAAGGCAGTCGGAGAATGAACAAACGGAAGGAAAAAAATAAGAAAGATGGAAAGAAAAGGAAGAAAAAAGGACTCAAGGAAAAAGAAGGAAAAGAAAGCGAAGGCTTCGGCTGCCGGGTCCAGGGTGGAGAACGGCAGGGTCTGCAGGGACTATGAATGTAATCCAGGAGAGGGAGGGGGAACGAGATCCGGGATAGATAGCAGAGACGACGCATCTGTATCTGAGACAGGAGGGCCCGGGTGCTCACATAAAAGAGAAAGGATACGGGTAGAAGGAAAGGAGTTGGAAGAGCTTGTCCAGAGAGCACATAGGGAGATGGGATATCTAGGAGGCGCAGCTCTCAGTCGATCGCTTTCAAAGTATATCAAGGGAAGTCGGTTGAGGGAGGTATATAGAAAGATGATAGAGGGTTGCAAGGAATGTGCTCAGATAAAAGGAGCTCCACACAGGTGGAGAGGATGGACAGTAAGGTTGAGGAGAGAGAGACCACTCAAAAGGATTGCAGTTGACCTTCACTTCATTGAAGGGACCCCGATAGTTACCATCATTGATGAATGCACTCGGTGGTTGGTGGCGGTGCCAGTAGAGGGAGAAGACGCAGCAACGGTATGGAAGGCAGTGCGGGATCACTGGATTACGCCTTTTGGCTACCCAGTTGGTTTAAGGTCGTGCTTTAAGACAGATAACGGAAGTCACTTCAAGGAGGTGTTTGATCTGCAGTGCAGAATAAGGGGCATCAGTCATGAGTGGATACTGGTGGGTCACCCGCAGTCGATGGGGATCCTCGAGAACCGCCATTACATTCTGGACACACAGATCACACTTCTCCGTCTTGAGAGAGACATCCCAGAAGAAAATTGGCAAGATGTACTTCCCATAGCAGTGGCTCTTGTCAACCGTATATCAGCAGCCAGAGAACTGTATTTGTCTGCGTATGAAAGGATTACGGGGGTTTGCCCAGTCCCAGCTAGCATTAAAGAGAAGAGAAGGAGTCACGAGGAGTTCAAGGGAAGGAGGTTTGAGGAGTCAGAGATAGTTCTCTTCCAACACCCTCTCCATCACTACGGGAAGGTGGAGGAAGAATGGAAGCCAGGTGAGGTTGTAAAGGTTATTTCCCCGACTCTGTTTCGAATCAGACCCATCAGAGAGAGAGACAGGGGGTATGAATCCTATGAGGTGGATCTCTTTATGATGGCCATTCAACCGATGCCTGAAGAATTACAGCAGGAGCTGAGAAAACCTGGAGGGGTATTGGAGAATGAACCTTCGGCAGCAGAGAAAAAAAAGGAGAAAAGAAAGAGATCCGATGGAAAAAAATTAAATTTTATCATATGGAAGGATCAAAAGACGAAGCAGTTGTTCTTGGGGGATTCTGATTCCGGGAAGTGAAGGAAAAGAAGAGAGGGCGAGTGACTGTGCAGCATTATAGGTCGTATGGGAAAGGAGTATTGAGAGATCGGCTTTATCGTCCTCCAGTAAGGAAAAAAAGAGAGAGAGCGGTAATGTTTATAAATAATACGAAGAAGTACGGGGCAATGGAGCCAGATCTGTTTGAGGTGGAGAGAGAAGACATCATGATTGAAGACGCGGACTCCGAGGTTGAGAAGAATGGGAGGCTAGGTGAGAGCATGATCAGTACTCTTCTTAGAGAGTACATCGAAGAGAAGGAGTTTGTTTTGTCTACAGAGCCTGAAGACAGAATGTCAGGTTCCGGCGTTACTTCGTTTCTTGATTCTCTTATCAGTACGTCTTCCTTCTTCTGTTCAGACCAAGAGGTGGGAAGAGTCCTACTGACAGAGACTACGCATCAGAAAGTGAAGTACGGGAGCTTAACACCAGAGATGAGAAAGAAGTGCAACGAAGTGAGGAGAGCAAAACTAGCTAAGCTGATGAAGTACAACACCTACGACACGGTCAGGAAGGAGAACGTTCCCGCAGGAGCAACTGTTCTAGACATGCTGGTGGTGGATACTTTGAAGATGAAAGCAGAAGGAGAGAGAGAGTTTAAGGCAAGAGCAGTAGTAAGAAGAAACCAGGATCCAAGACAGGGTGTGGAGACCGCCACGTGTGGTTGCCCATCTGATTCTGTTCATTTCGTTTTGCTTGCAGCATTAGCATCCCCAAACTACAAAAAGAATTCAATTGCCTCCGTAGACTGTTAGAATGCCTATCTCCAGGTGAAGCTGAAGTCTCGAGTCCTAGTCTACGTCAGACCGCCTCCCAGTCATCCCGAGAGAAAAACAGGTTTGCTCTGGAGATTGAAGAAGGCCCTGTATGGTTTGAAGGATGCAAGGAGAGCATTTGAAGACCATTTGTGGGAGGTTTTGAGGAAACTAGGTTAGGAGCTCAGTCCGTTGAGCAGGGTGTTTTGGAAAAAGAAGGGAGGTCCTGGAAAGGTTGTTGGGTTGCTGAGTCAGTACGTTGATGATTTGATTATCGTTTTGTTGGAAGGGGACACACAGGAGCTAGCACAGGAGATGGTGAAAGAGATTACAGAAGAGGTCCATTACAAGGAGCCGGAGGTGTTAGGTCGGTATGTTGGAAGTGATTATGAGGTCCTTTCAGACGGAAGAATCTGATGCTCTCAGAAAGCGTACGTTGAGAGTATGCCTCTTCCAACAGGGGTGATGAGAGAAGATGATAGGTCGGAGGTGCTAGATGCAGAGGGACATAGACGGTACAGACGGTTGTTAGGGGACTTGTCCTATACAGCGCACAGTACCAAACCGGATCTCGAGTTTGCATCCGCATGGCTGAGTCAATTTAACCAAAAGCCAACCGTTAGAGCATGGAGACTTCTGAACAGAGCCATCAAATATGGACAGGCGACTTCGGACCCTCCTAAGTTACATGAGAGAATGGAAGTGGTTCTGTATTACGATGCAGCAGAGGGAAGCGAATTGAATCCATACCCACAGACAGGCTGGGTACTTACCGTGATTAGAAGACCGATCGCTTGGAAGAGTCGAAAACAGAAGAGATGTGCGAGGAGTATCAATCGGGCAGAACTCTATGCACTGGAAGATGTGTTTGACTACACATTGGTGATGATGAGATTCATTCAGGAGATCTGGAAGGACTCGCATTGCATAATTCGAACGGATTCAGATGGAATGTGCAAGATACTCAAATTTAGAAACCCGAAGCCCCAGGAAAAGGACTTGATTGAACAAATAAGAGAGATCATGGGGGGAAAGTGTGTGTAGTTCCAGCAATAGCTGCAATAGATGGAATAGAAGAAGGGAAGATCAGAGTACAGCATGTGTACGGCCATCAAAACTACGTGGACAGTTTCACAAAGCCAATGGATGTGGATTTGATTGTATCACTTCTTGAGAAAGACAGACAGACACAGATAGTCTACACATCCACAGGTTTATCAAGAGAAGAAAAAGAAAAAGAAGAAGAAGATGATGATGAATGGCCATGTGTGCAGGTGGATTCGAAGATGCCTGAGATTCAAAGCAGGAGCGCAAAGAGAGAAGGACTGAGGGACAGACAACGGGTTGACTACAAAGCGATTGCAAAAGGGATTAAAGTCAAAGAAGAGGGAGAAAGCTTGATGACTGATCGATTTGGTGAAAAAGGAAGGAATGCATGGAGAAAAGGGGTATGGGTAAAAAAGGGAAGATAAAGGAGAAAGCATTTTGCAGAGATGAGAGAAGTAGAACTGATAACAGGAGATCAAAAGGAGAGAAGCTACCTAAGAACGGAGCAAAGGCAACATGCTTAGTCTGTTGGGGGGGCAGATCATTCCACGTCCATGTGTTCACCTGCGTCAACGCTCTAGACGTTCGAAGGAAGCAACTCAAACGGAGATCAAATATAGTTAGGAAAGCACCTCAAATCAAAGCAAGATGGCAAAAGAGAACGGAAGAGACAAGACTCTGAGGGTACATGTGCGTGAATGATTGTGAATGGGAATGATGAATGAATGGGTAAGAGTGGGTTCGCTCCGCAAAAAAAGAAAAAGGATGTGATTGATGAGGTATCAAGGGTCAGAGAGAAGAGGTGCGTGCAACATCATACCAGTCTAAATCAATCTGCGCATGCCGTTGAGTGAATTGTACCTATCAGCAACACATGCATGATGTATGCGGGAAATTGTAACATACACGTGAAAATACATACAAAGAATGCAGTACTGAAAGAGGCTGAGTACGAGTGGACAGAAAAGTAAAGAACATGTCATGTACGGGACATACAGACAAATGTATTACATGAAATACGACGGATACAGACACACCAGACGTGCACGTGAGCGATCGATCGACTGATCGACCGAGAATTAGAAATACAGATAGAGAGAGTGTATCAAGGTCTAAACTAGAGAGATCTGTGAACTCGAGACCATTCCTGGGAGACCAGACTTACGAGTATATGTACAAGCGTGGATCTCTGAGCTTAGGTAAACTAGGGATTCATCATTTAACATGAAACTTTTAACAGTGTCTATAAAGTATCGATGAGCTACGTTCTTAACTATAGGCTTTAGCAAATTAATCAAATCTAAAACTAACCAAGATTCCTCCTATATATTTTTTGACTCAAGAATACGAGTCAATATAAATGTAGCTATACATTCCCTTCATTGCTTATACTTTTAATTTAAACTAGAATTTAAATTATTTGCTATATTGTTTGCTAATGTCAAAATTTGTCTGTGAAAATTGTATGAATGTCATACTTCATCATGATCGTAAGTTATAGTTACACATATTTAGAGTTATGTGTTTAACAGTAACTCTCATATACATATCTATAGATCGATACACACGCACATATAACAACTTTAAACATCCAGAACAATATATATATTATAAGCACATTAAACATATTTCTAGATGAAATTGGAGATACATGCAGTTAAAAGATGAAAGCTTAACATATTCAATTTTTATGAAAAGATACATCGAATCTATCGATGGTGCATGCGATTGTACGTGGATGCATGGCGTCTATGTTGTCATCTCCCCCCCCCGTTTTCCTATATGAGGTCATTTCTAGTAAGACTTTCAAACTTTGCAGGCATGCTGACAGAAGAAGGGAGCCAGGAGCGGATGTACGTTGAGCGACTTGCATGTCTTCGTTCGCTCACGCAATCCGCATACGAGACCTGCCTCCCCCCCTCTCTCTTTCAAGTCCACACAATGTTGGTCCTTTTTTCGATCTGAATGCGCATGAATGAATGAAAATGAGCTAGAAAATGAGACTGAAGCAGTCGGAGAGAAGAACCTGCACTTCAATGAATGTGCACCTGCGTGTGTTCACATGTCTGCTCTTTTGTCCGTTTCTCAATTCCTGAGAAGAGCTGAAATTCCTAATAGTCCTTCTTTCCTCCCTTCCCCTCTTTTCTTTCCCCAAAACCATGACTCCCTCAAACCTATTCAAACAGAATTGACTGAACTCAAAGAGTTCCTTCCTCCCCATTCCAGCAATGAGCGAACGAATAAATGAATTAAGATTTGACGGATGTACGAGAGAAAGAGAAAGAGAGGAGGGAAACAAAAGAGTCAATCCAACTCGGTAAGCTTCTCCTTCTGTCCTTTCTTCCTGCCGGTCTGTCCAGGTCGTCTATCCTTTGAAGTGGAAGCAGACGCAGAAACAAACCAGAAAGAGCGCACAAACGGATTGTGAGAGTGATAGGTAAAGAAAGAAAGGCATAAAGAGTGCGATCTGATGAGGGTGGTCGTGGAGTAACTTTCTCTCCTCAAGCCCTTTCTCTCTCTTGCACCACCGCGCTCACTCCCTCAACGGGCGATTCACAAACACGAAAAGCAGGACTATGCATGCACCCACTCATGTACTTGACTGAATTTAAAACATTCCCTAAGAACATCGGACACGCACACTCACTTCTTCATTCTGAAGAGAGCCGCCAGACGGAAACTCCACCAGTGGAATTAAGGAAATGGACACACAAACAAAGCAGAAACCCAAATCAAGTCACGCCATTCACGAAAGGGATTCCATCGAGAGAGAACATTAAACATGTCACGCACATTGTAACGACGCATACAACATTGTCACATACAAAACTTCTTTTCACATCAGAAATCACGGATGCACGCCAGCCAAAGAGACGACCTTGAGTCTGCTTTGGCGTTTGTTATCACGTAACTCACTCATGGTGAATGGATGCATACATGCAATGGAACGAAATTACTTAGTCAGTCTGCAGGCAGCACTGGATCTGGAAGGAAGAGATTCTTTCGCTTATTCGTAGTGTGAACGAAGTGGATGGATGGACTGTATTCAGGAGGCAACAGTTTCCTCTCCAGCGTACCCACCAGGCTGGTTTGCTCTTCCTTTTGATCGAATTAGATGAGAGAGGGACTGAGTTCGCAGAGGAAAGCGGAATCGTGTTGACTAACGAGACGGATGGGAAAAAAGTACAGACATGGACAGGTGGGAGTGGAAAGAAAAGAACACAGACGAGGGCTAGAAAGAAGACGAGGGTAAATAAGACGCAGCGGAAAAGCAAAATCGCGTCTTCATTCTTTGTGCCGTCGTACTAGCAACCGCCGTCAATTCTGTCGGTTTCTTTTCTCCAAAGTCTTCATTGAGTTGGCCAGAAGACCGACCGACGGAAGAAGAAAAAAACGAGAGTCAAGAAACCCCTATCCCCCCCTTCCCTGTTCTATTATTAATACTTAGTTTGTTCTTTCTTCCTTCTGCATTACTTAGTTTGCCCGTCTCTCCACCTTGACGAAGAGTCCGGGGTCCATGTTCAATGTCAGCGCGTTGCCGTAAGTGACCTTCGAGAGGTCTGCAGACGAGAGACACACACAGCAACGCACAGAGAGAAAGAGAAGTGAACAAAAGAAAACAAAAAACACCATCAGAAAGCCCCTCCCACACACCCATCTATGCACACACTCACACACACACACACACACACACACACACACTCACACACAGACACCAGAAGAGATAGAGAGGAAGAGAGAGAGAGAGAGACAAAAGAAGTCCGTGTCCCCTGAATTACCTCTGGTGGGTTTCGGAACGAAGGCGTCGAGGACAGCAGCGAGTGCAGTCTTCATCTCGATCATGGCCATGTACTTCCCCAAGCACTCCCTGGGTCCTCCCTGGAACACGGGGTACACGGAGAACGAGGGGAGGGTCTTCATGGCCAGCCACCTGCAAGAAGAGGGAAAGAAGCAAAGAAGCCCCGGGGTCCATCGGGACGCATGCCATCATTGGCATGAGGCAACATTCTCAAAGCAGCATCGATGTCGATGTCTGCCTACTTGTTTTCAAATTTGGGAAGGAAGGAATAACCAAAATAAGTGACCGAGGACGGGCAAATGGAAGACATACAACTATATACTCACACCTTCAGGAGGTCTCCGACCCCCTTGCCTTTCCTGCTCTTGATTTAAAGCTCTCATTTTCCTCTTCCTGTCTTCTTGAAGCTATTGCTGCAGGTCACTCACCTCTCGGGCTTGAACTCCTTCGCGTCCTCTCCCCAGACCTTCTTGTTCCTTCCCATAGCGTAGGGAGCGAAGATCGTCAGAGTGCCTGCAGGGACGAAGGTTCCATCTGGCCAGGTGTCGTCCTTCCTGCACATCTTCATCTCCCAAGGCACGGAGGGGTGCAGCCTGAGGGCCTCGTGGAGGACCGCGGTGACGTAGGGGAGACCCGACTGCACAAACGCAGAAACACAGAGGCAAAAAGAAAGATGTGCAAAAGTGAGAGAACAATTTCTCCTGAGAATCTTCCTCTTCTCAGGCAGGCAAACTGACAGGGAGATAGAGGTATAGACACCCAGGCAGGCAGCAAGAGAGTCTGAAAACGGACGAAAAAGGGGCATCGAGGAGAAAACACTTTGATCCTCTTTTTCAAACCTCAGACAGACACAGACGAGGGAAGAAAAGGAAAAGCAAAAGGAAGAAGAAAGAAGAGAACCCACCCACCCTTGCTTCATCGAAAGGGACGGAGCCATCGTTCTTGGCCTTCACTGCCGCGATCTCTTCTCTGCATTTCTCCAGACACTCAGGGTGTCTCATCAGTTCGTACAGAGTCCAACTGAGGGCCTGTCCGGTTGTGTCCTTCCCTGCAATGAGAAAGTTCAGGACCATGTCGCGCAGCTCTGCGTCAGTCAGCTTCGGATCGGCCACCATGAAGACAGAGAGGAAATCTCTCTTTCCCACTTTCAAGGCACCCTCAAGGAGGCTCTGGGCACCCTGTGTGGAGGGCAGAGAGGGACGTCGGAGTTTGCTGCCAGCAGATGCTGGGACCCTGAGCACTGTTCGGTTTTCTGCTGGGTCCTCAAACTCTGTGGGGCTGGGGTTGCCTGCTGCGGAGCCTGTGGGGGATCTGGGGGCGTTCACACTGATGTGAGGGGGCACTGCGAAACGGTTGCTGGGGGAGGAAGTGGAAGACGTGCTGGTGGCTTGGCCAGGAGAGGAGATTGTTGAGGAAGTTTGAGCGTTTCCTCTGGCAGGGGAGGTGGGGGGGGAGACCGTGAGACATGGGTTTCGGGAGACGGCCCCGAAGGTTGGGTTTTGTGCCTGTCTGCTCATCGTGTGTGAAGGGGAAGGCTCAGCGATAGACTGCGATCTGAGTGCAGATCTGGCCTCTGTCTGAGCGTTGTTGGAATCTGCAATCTGTTGTCTTCTCTGTCTGACAATGTCGAGAGAAAGAGAGTTCAGAGTCGCGATGTCCCGAGCCAGTTGTCTCTCTCGGGGAAACCCGAAGAGCTTCTCGAGGGGCCACCATGGGTGGTACAAACGGCACTCAATAGCGGCGTTGGCGCGGTCAAATGCCGCCATGAAAGTGTGGTTGGGATCTCGGAGACAGTTCAGTTGGACTCCAAATCCGATCTCTCCAACGCTGCACGATGGGAAGGGAGAGAAAAAAGAAGACACTTGTATGGGTCGGCATATGAATGTGTTTGGCGGGAAAGACGGTGGGAAGGGAGGAAAGCAGCAAGCAAGCGAGAAAAAAAAAAGACTATTGCCATTCCTCCTGATGATACGTAAAAAATAGCCTCGACGGACCATGTGAGAGTGTATCTGTTGAAGAGAGAGTAGAGCTCGAGCTCCTCCCCGGACTCTGCTGCGTTGTCCTGCACATCACCAGGGAACAGAAAACATAGACATAAAACCCACACATTGCTTAGAAAGGCTCTTTCTTGACACGAACAGTCTCAGCGTTGTGTTTGGCCTTTTCCCTTGCTCCAGACCAAAAGGCTTATTGCAAACAAAAGAGTTGCAGTGTGGCACACCCCCCCTCACCTCCCGTGAGACTGCCGGACATCCCCCCATCTCAACCTAGACTGAACCTGAAGGACTCACCACGATCTCTCGGAGCTCCTCCGCATGCACGAGAAAACTCTCGTACATGTACTGAAGCATTGCCAAACTGCATGCAGTCACGGAGCGGCAAACATGAGATGCACAATGAAGAAATGCCGTAGTGTACGCGAGTTTAACACAAAACACACGTTGGACGCTGTAGAATTCGTGACCGGGGTCTAATGCCGCCTTCTCCCCTCTTTCCCCCCGCAGAAATCAAATGCTGCAAAATTTACTTCCACGTCCCGCGCATCTCTCTTCTCTCTCCTGATCTTGTCCTTTCCTGAGTATGTTCAACGGGTCCGCCTTCCTTCCTACCCCCCTCCCATAACTCCTTCAGCCGAAACTACTCCCTTCCGTGATTGATCCTTCCTGCATGCTGACCTGAACATCGGTGCAGCCCTCTTTCGCTGTACCTCTGCAGACATCAGGTGAAGAGCGAGCAAGAAGCAAAAGGGTGCAAGGAAGGAAAATGGAAGGAAGGGTGGTTCTTCGACGGAGGCTCAACTGAACAGAGCGCAGAGGAAAGAAGACTAAGGAGAGAGGAAAATCACTTCTGATGGGTGCCTGTCTGTCAACATGTCTGCGTCTGCATCCCTGATTTACTGACTGTCTTACTGATTCACCGACTGGACTGAGTGACTGACTGACTCCACTTATCATCATCTGCATTGAAGATGCCGTCCCCCAGGAGCTGCTTGAAGGCGTTGATGAAGTACCAGCCCTTGGGATAGTTCACGAAGTTTGTCTGCACACAAACAGAAGCACACTTAGATACACAAGCGGAAACTGAAACACACACACATTCACACAAGCACACGCACAGCCCCACAGAGCTAGGAGGAGAGGCAATGCATGGAGTAATGTATGAGGAAGCGTTCAGGCGTGGTAGAGGCAAGAACTGCTCATGTGGGGGGGAGTGTATCTTTACGTTACACCCACCCCGTGCTGCCAACAAATTAATCGAAAAGAGAGAGCACTCGAGACGACGACCGCCCCTGTCCGAATGCTCTGGCGCTCTTTGCTCAGGTGGTGCAGCATCAGCCCCCCCATCCCTCTTCCCTCAATTCCTCCTGCACACAGACGAAAGAGAGAGAACGCTCTCACCTTCAGGATCCAGTCGACGTTCTTGGGGTCGATGGTGACGACCATGCTGGGGATGAGGGGAGCGTCCAGAGTCAGTGTCTGCTCATCCCCCATTTCCTCGAAGTCGTCCACCATTTTGTCCAGACGCTGGTGCATCATCTCAGGCAGACGAGGCTGCAGGAAACCAAAGGGAAGTATGGTGACAAGTGAACAACACTCACGTGCAAAAATCGGATCGGCGATCGAAAGATCTTGTGACTGACCAAGTGACCGAGGAAGGGGACATGCTTGGGTCCCAGCCGACATGAGGGCTTCTTCTTCAGTTTGCGGTAGATGTACTCTGCCAGAAGCAAGGCACCGGCAGCAGCACATACAACAGCTATTCGGTTTTCCCCGAAGAAGCCAGCGGACATCTTACTTGCACCCGCCATGGCTTCTCCTGACTACGAACGAAACTGCGTCAAATCCGGCTCAATGAAACGTGCGTGAAATGAAAAGGAAACCGTCGTAGGGTGAAATTGACCTTCGATGCCTGAACCTTACGTGTACTGAGTTAGAGGGAATTTCATCAAAGAGGGGCGGGGAGTTCAGAAAGGCATGCAAGACAACAGATCGACACAGTCGACTTCAGATTAACCGGCTAATTAAGCCGATTTTTGTAGAAAAATTGTCCGTGCGAGCTCCCGAAATGCGAGAAAACTCTGAGAAGTGCCCCTCACGCACTCTTTGCGGGGCCTCGCCCAACAGTTGTGTGGCCGGGGTCCGGGTGTCCGTCCGTCTCCGGCCCACACTTTTTTTCAAGCCAGACTGAGCATGACTGAGCTGCATGGCAGATGCTGGCAGCGGAAAGCAGTGGATTGACTATGATTGACTTGAATGATGCTGACCATTCCTAACCGGGGAGGTTGAAGAGTCAACTGGAAAAGAATTGCATATGACGCTGGAGGTTCCCTGATCGCGTAGAGGTGCACTTTCTCCTGCTGTCAAATCGTCAATTCTTGGTGACTTCCCAACGTCAAGAGAACAAAT
Source organism: Chromera velia (assembly GCA_018398765.1). Taxonomy (NCBI): domain Eukaryota; family Chromeraceae; genus Chromera; species Chromera velia. The sequence goes on along the minus strand of JAHBMJ010001223.1, from coordinate 6,485 downwards.
TTCTGTCTGTGCTGTGTCCACTTGATTCGCGTCCTGCCCGCGAGACGAGGGCGGTCGTTTCCTGGTGTCTTTCTTCTTTCACTTACCCGACCTGACTTTCTGTGAGAAGCGAAAATGTCAAGAGGGGGGCAGTCTATGTATGATCGCCACATCTCCATTTTTTCTCCGGAGGGCAGATTGTATCAAGTTGGTGAGTAGAGGGGATCTGGGGTTTTCGCGAGACAGATGGACTTAGTGCGCAAAGATGGTCCGCAGCCAAGTTTTTGGTCATGGAAAATCTTTTGAGAAAAAGAGCGAGGGGGGGCAGAGCATGGACAGTGCGACAACGAAACCCAACCCAACCAGCGGGGTTCCTGAAATTGACGCACCGGAGATGACCATTATGCGGTTTGGCGTCTTCTTGACGTCTCCGTTGCGTGGATGTTCATTTTTCCGTGTACATATATATGAGTCTTTATGTGCGGTTGCAGAGTATGTTTTCAAGGCCGTGAAGTCTTGTGGTCTCACGTCACTTGCTGTCCGCGGGAAGGACTCCGTTTGTGTGGTCTCGCAGAGGAAGGTGCCGGTCAGTCGGGCGGGTTGGGGGGGTTGATGGATGGGACTTCTTTGCAGAAAAGGAAGAGAGTCGCGGTACGTGTCCTTTGCAAAAAGGAAAGTTGAGGGGACAGGACTACTTTTCTATGGCGCGCTAACGCTCGATGTGCTTCCGGCCCTCCTTGACCAAAGAGGGTCTCTCTGCCTGGCCCTAGAGAGATGAGGCCATTCGTTCGTCTAGCTCTTTCGTGCCCCCACCTCCTTTAGCTCCGAAATCAATTTGCGCCCAAAGCAGACACATTCCAGCATGTGCTTTTACCGTAGTGTGCGGTCTTCTAGTGATGGAATGACTGATGCGTATGAATTGTAGCGGGAGGCGTGAATGGAAGTACGGGTGTTTGAAAATTGGGTGCAGGACAAACTTTTGGACCCCACAAGCGTCACGTCCCTTTTCAAAATTACCGACGAGATCGGTGCCTCTATTTTGGGTCTTGCTGGTCGGTCGGTTGGTCGGTCATCAATACATTTTGAGGGGACCGCTTTCTTTCTTTCTTTTCTTTCTTTCTTTCTTTCTTTCGTTCTTTCGTTCTTCCTGTTCTTTCTTTCTTTCCTTCCTTCCTTGCCTGCTCCTTCCTTCCTGACTTCCGTCCCCTGCTTTTTCTTTTCATGAAACGTACGTACGCACCCGCACTTGGATGATCTGCAGCGGATTGTCGTGCAATGGTGTATCGTGCACGGCAAATCGCTGCGGAGTTCGCGCACGAGAAGGGGTACCCGATACCGGTCCACTTCCTGGCCCACAAGGTCGCAAACGAGTGCCAGATCTACACGCAGCACGCGTACATGAGGTTGCATGCGGTGATGTGCGTGTTCATCGCCATCGACGACGAGACGGGCCCTCAGGTCTTCAAAGTGGATCCGGCAGGGCATTTTGTTGGGTACAAGGTCCGTTTGTTTGCTGCTGTTCTCTTCCCCTTCCTCCCTCCGGGCCTCCCTTCCCCTTTTCCTCTCTTTTCTTGTGCGGGGGGGCAGGTGTGTTGGGGGGGGAGGGGGGGGGAAGGCGCGGTTGTTTGCTGGTTTTGTGCTTTCTGTTGGACATATGTGGGGGTAGAGAGGCTTTCTGTCTGTTTATAGGGGGTGAAGAGGCACACTGTTTGGGGCGGTGGGGCGTGTGGTTGGGATTTTCTGTGGATGCAAAGCAAAAAAAAGGATGCGCGGGTGTGTGAGACATGGGAATTCTCTACGATCGTTTTTTCCTTTCTGTGTCTGTCAAGAGGACCTTCCTGCATGTCCCTCCCTCCCCTCTCTTCCCCCCCCAATGCATGCACTCTGCTCCCTCCCTCCAGTGACTGACTGAAGTGACATACGAATAAATGCGCATGATGCATGACCGTCCACGTGCAAGGACTCACACACACACACACACATGCTCACTCCCTGACTAGATACAGGCCTGTGCCAGTGGTGCAAAAGAACAGGAGGCAACCAACGCTCTCGAGAAGGTTGTCAGAAAGACGGCACCCAACAACTGCGACGAGACAGTCCAAGCAGCGGTGGAGTGCCTTCAAACGGTACGTGAGTCAGTCAGCTAGTAAGCTCCACGCACACAGAGCAGCCAGGCAGATTCGGTTTCACCTCCCTTTCTCCTTCTCTCCGTGTCCTTTTCTCGCCTTTATAATCTGGAGGTGGTCTTCAAACCTGCTGAGGTACAATCTGTAACGCATGCAAGAATCATCTTGATGATGTCGCTAAACCACAACATTCCTCAGGACAAGACATTTCTCACTCTGTTGTCCTCCTCTTTCCTCCTCTTTTCTTCTCTTCTCTTCTCTTCTCTTCTCTTTTCTTTCATGCTTTGATTCAGGTCTTGGGGGTTGACTTCAAGCCTGCGGATATCGAGGTCGCAGTGGTGACGGCAGAGAATCCAAAATTCCGGTTGGTAGGCTCGGCTGGAGGGAGCGGTTCTTCGTTTTTTTTTGTTCGTGAATGCATGAGAGAGGAGAGACGCGAGGACATCCAGCACTCGTCCTGCAATGGGGTGTGTGACTTGTCTTTCCACAGGTTTTCTTTGCTCCCTCCTCTTGTTTCTCGTTCATCTTCCGTTCCACTCCGGTCTCTGATTCCATTCGGTTTCGCGGAAAGGATGCAGGAAGGCAAGAAAGGTCAATACCCTGTGGTCAAGAAAAGTGCGGGAGGAAAAAGGCTCCTTGTCATGTATGATGATGGAATGAGCAACAGATCAAGAGGAATTTGATTGATGACCAAAGCCTGTGTGTGTGTGTGTGTGTGTGTGTGTGTGTGCAGACGACTGGCAGACAGCGAAGTCGAAGACCATCTGACGGCAATCGCAGAGAAGGACTAGAGAGATCAGACAGAGAGACAAGAGAGGGGAGGGGGTTTTGCATCAGGTTCTTCGTCGGGATCGGGGACGGGGGCAGGGTGCGGGACACTAGAGAGGAATCTCCTTTAAAATTCATTCATTCATTCGACTGACGACTGCCTTGTGACGGACTTTGGTCCTTTCTTCCTTTCTTCTTTCCTTCGCCCTGTCGATCTTGTTTTCTTTCTTCCTGGGGGCCTCACGTTCTGTTGGCGTCTCGATAGGATTGCATGGGTCTGGACGGTGCCTGCATTCCGGTGGCACTGGGCACCCTCCCTCCTTCATGCAGCGCTTTCCTTGTCGGGACAGGGAAGGCGAGAGAAGGGAGAGAGAAAGGGAGACGGACTCTCTATCCTAGAAGAAAAGAGGGCAGGGGACAGGAGGAGAGACGGTAATGAGGTGCGGGAAGATGGCTCTCAAATGGGTCAGAAGAGGCAGAGGCGCCATGTCTTATTGCCTGCCTGCCTGCCTGCCTCTTTGTATGTTTGTCTTTCGGTGTCTTGAACCTTCAACGGTTGTCATTGAAGGACACGCAGAACAAAGAGGTCTCCCTTTGCAGTCTTTCGCGTCGAATTGAGTCGTGAAGCAGGACAGAGACAGAGACGTACAGAGCATTAAAACCGGGAAGAGGAATTCAAGAGTACCAATTAACCGTCTAAGTGTTCATGCGCACTCTAGCTTCTAAAACATAATTTACATCACATAAAATATGAAATTTCATGTTAAATTTCCAAGAATCTAAATTAAATTTATATCTTCTAATGTCTTCCTTAATTTTTGTAGGCGTTTCGCACTTAGATAAAAGAAATAGGTGCGTTTTTTTTTTATTATTATGACGAATTGTTATCCGAATTGTCAGTGGATTTGCTAATTTGCTAGTTGAACTTAGTTGAACTACCAGCTACTCACCCTAGCACTCACCGCGTGACTCATAATTAATTTCTACAGTAATTTTTCAATTATACAGGTAATGGTAGATAGCGGTCTTAGAATTGCCGTAGTATGTGTAAGTATGTGTAACAGTGTGTTTGGGGAACCATATGGAGTTTAAGCAAAGAATTCGTTTTTGATGTCTGTAGCTCGAGTATCCCGCGGCGGCGGCCGCGCGCGGAGCTGGTCCGGACTCCGGCGCCGTATCCCGCCTCGCCCCCCGGCCCCCCCCCTCCCCCGGGAGGCCAACTCGTGCTTCTCTGGTTGGAACCTACAAGAGGAGGAATTTAAATAGGGCACTGTCTTTCACAGCTAAGCATCGTTGAATTTCCAGTGCAACGAAATACAGCCAGATACAGCCAGCATGCTCAACGGCATTGTTCACACCGCGTCGTATGCGTCATTTGATTGTGCGAATTGAAATCAAATTTTCAGATTGAAGACGGAGACGGCATTTGGTTGAGGTCTCTTCGGATAGAAAGACGCACGAAAAGCCGGCTACAGAAAGAGTCGTGATGGCGCAGGTTGGAGGTGTCCCTATTCCGGAGACTTGGCAGTCCGGTTACCTTCAGTTGAGGAAGAGGGTAGAGGACCAAGAAAAGATCATTGCAGAGATGCAGAGGTCACTCTGTGGTGTCGTGAAACTTTTTGAAGACTTGCGAGGAGCAGAAAGTCTTGTGCGATCCACTCACCCGCATGGCTTTCAGTGTGAGCCAGATGGAAGAAGTGGTCAGGAATTTCTACTGAGCGTCGACTCATTGAGGAGAGAGAGGTCGGAGAGGGCACATCATGTGCTCTTTTCGGTGTATCTCCCTCATCTCGGTCTCGTACGTACGCGCGTTAGGGCGGGTTTTGAGGAGAAGAAAAAAGGCATGGCGGCTCTAGTTGGGAGTTGGTCCTCTGCCTGTGCCAAAAAGAAAATTAGGGCTGAATGGTTGGAAACCTTGTCTGATGCAGAACGGGGATTGTGGAAGTATATTCAAGACCTCGACCCGTTTCCATACATGTTTGCAAGCGACCTTGAGACCCCCTCCGCTCGTTTTGATTTCGCCTTAAAGGTCGTGTGGGACCTTCCCTGCCTCTGGAAAGTCCTTTTGAAAGAGCAGAATCCCTCCCTTCTTGCGACCAAGCTGATGATGCCGGTGCTGCTAGGAAGACAGGGGTACTATGCAGTGCAGAAGAGGGTGCGATACCACGGACGAGACCACCCGTTTGACCGCACACTTCCGAATATGAAACTGCTCGTACCGCTGGACCCCGAATTTTTCTCTCTCCGCCGCCATGTGCTGCTGCTGCTGTGGCAGGCCGCGATTGCTGATCCCCGCATTCCTGGTGTGAGGGCGCTCTGCCACTGGCTGGTGACGGCGTCCCACGTGGGGGACCAAGAGACGGTCCGGCTGGTCGGATCGTACTTGACTGAGCAGCAGCGTGTTGCATCCGCACAGTGGGTTGCGAGACGGATAGGCAGTTTCCACTTAAGAAGTTCGGGGAGGGTGTTGGGGTCGGGGGTCATGCTGCAGATGGGATGGCGAGGTGAATCGACGACGCGATACATGAAATTCTTTGAAGAGATTCGCTGCCTTCCAAAGGCAAAGAGGCGCGCTTTAGTGTTGTCCCAGGCCGAGAGAGTCTGCGCAGCCTCAGAAGAGATGAAAAAATTCCTCTCAGATGTGCATCGATCAGCAGGAGGGGGGGGGGGGATTCGGAATCTGATGATGCAAATTGGTTTTGTAAATTTGGAAACTCATTTGAAACCCTTCGGTGTCTTGACCCAAACCATGCTCTGATGTTCCTCTCACCAAGAGATCGTGACATTGTGTATTGGTACATAGATTTGGTGGAGGCGAAGGTTTTGGATTTTGAAGTTCGACGGAGGCAGACGAATCCAGAGAAAATGGTGTCAGTGCCGAGAGAATCTTTCGAAGGCGACGAAGGGAGAGTGCCGCCTGAGGAGTGGGAGCAGAAAAGGGCAGTTGACCTCTCTCTCCTCCGAGCGTGTAGCATAGGGCTCCCCCGTTTAATCGTGCAGTTGCTCGGTCACGGGGCGAATCCAAATGCAATGATGCTCCCGTGGGATAATAAAGACAACACATTCTGGATTCCTGATAGGTGCAATGCGTTCTGTCGTGTTGCAGTTGAGGTGATGAATGACGGGCGGGGGCTCGAAAGAGCGGGGGATTTTTGTCGTTTTTGGGTTTGTGCAAGAGAATTGTTGAGAGCAGGTGGTGACCCGTGTCGTTTTTTGAATCTTCTGAAAAAGACCCCGGTGGATCGGTGGGTGGACCACCGGGATCCACGCAACAATCCGGAGGAAGCGAAGAGAGACCCAACTCCCTTCTGCTTCCCCTCTCGCCCCATCCGTCTTCAACCACGTGCCATGAGACTCCGATTGCTCATGCGTCTCTGCGCTGAGCCGTCGCTCAAACGGAGGAGACGGCAGGACGGCAGTGGAGACGGCAGTCAGAGAGAGACCGAGACAAAAAAAGATGAAACGATCTTTGCCCGTCTCTGCTCTATAGCGTCTGCACTTTGCCAGAGAGACGAGGAGTATAACAGAAAACACTTGGGCAGTCTTGCTTTTCCTGAACGGGAAATGGAGGCAGGGGGGGTCTCAGGTTTTGATTTTATGGGAGCCGTTTGG
>JAHBMJ010001222.1:25000-27500 GCA_018398765.1 Chromera velia | reverse complement strand
AAAGGAGACAGCAAAGCTCAGCCCACCTCAAAAGTGTAGCCACACTATAACACCGGCGCACGATCCCCAGCGATAGGCCTACAACAAGTGCACTCTACAGAAAATCTGCATAACAACGTGGAGCTATAACTGAAGGGAATGAAGTGGGATCTTTTAATTTCTTCCTTGCTCTCTGACAGATGCCTCGGCCTGCAAAAGCATATAATCGGATTTCTACCGTACAGCCGAATATTCAGATTGGGATGCGTGCGTCAGTCAAGCGTGGCAGCCCGTGCGGGCTGGTTGGGGCAGGCTGCGGCACAGACGCACGTACGTACGGCGTGGCGCTGCATACCATGCGTGGCATACACGCAGACCCGCCGGTCCGGCCTGCCATTGTGCTACAACACTTCCAACCTTCACTCTTATACACTCCGAGCTCTAATTTAAAACCTTTAAAAACAACAAAAGAATCGCTAAAGATACACTTAAACGATTTTGAATATGTTTAAACTAGTTTAAACTGTTTGTATATTTAAAAAAATTTTGGAGTCGGAATTAGTGTTGGAGTCGGTCTAGTCCTGTTTTCACATCTATACAACGTCGGCATCATCGCCTCCTCCGTCAATGACTCAAAAGTCCAGGCCGCAGTCATCGAGATCTCCGATGATGATGATGATAATAATGAAGCAAGAAGGGAGAAAGAGAACCAGACAAGAGAAAGGGATGCTCCTGCTTCTTCAGGGCTGAAAGGGGCAGAGAAAAAGCGCAAATTGGGGGGGTCTGGGGGAAACTGAGGAGTGCTCGGAGCAGGGGGGAGAAAGGAAGACGAAGTAGGGGTATCGAGATTGGCAGAAAAAGGGGAAGAGACGGGATCGATCAGTATAGAGGATGTACTTGATGCCTCTCTATCTGCTTCTGCATCTCCTTCATCTTCCTCCTTTGCTTCTGCTTCTGCTCAAGCTGCTTCTGCCAGCCTTTCACAAGCCTCAGTTCCAACGGTTTCAGGCCACGTAGGTAGTTCTGGACCTAATGGAGTAGAGGGAGTAGCGGTGCTTCTATCAGAGAAGGTCTAGGAGAAGGTCGATATGGAGTGATTTCATTTTTAATTTCCTTCTGAGCACTTCCGCATGTCTGCCATTGTTCTAGCGAACCCTTTGTTGAAACAGATTGAAAAAGGCGACAGCGAATTCGTTGGTGTTCCTCTGTTGGAGGTTGACGAGGTTCTTAATAGGAAGTTGAGAGGGATGAAAGCAAAGAAGAGTTCAACTAAGGGGCAGAAAAGATTTAAAAGGGAGCAAAAGGCTAGAAATAAGGTGAATAGGGCCCAGGGACAAGTAAATTAGTGGTTGTGTGAGCAAATAAGGGATGGGTGAAATGATGAAGAGGGTTTGTAATCGGAAAGTTTGGACGGCTGACACTTTTTTTCAGTTTGCTAGCTTTGTTTCGATGGTTTAATTGGGCTATAAAAGCGATAGCTGAGTCTGAAGTAAGTCCATTAGCCTTTGATTTATTAGTTTACACGGCTTTTTCTCAACTTCTGTTTGTTTGTTTTTCTTTTTTCTATCGAATCTACTTCATGATGTAATGAAGAGAGCCTCATTCATCACGTTGTGTTTGCCTTTTATTTTTTTGTGTTCCTTCGTGACACCTAGTCCGCATCCACATTTCTTTCCAAGTCTCTTTCCCTCCTCTGTTCCAGGAAGAGAGTCTATTAAACGATCTTCAAGAGATAGAAATGCATGCATGCATGAATTGGTGCAGTTTTGTCAAGAGAAGGCAGAGGAAAAGCGCCAACCCTGCATAAGGTTTTTTAGAGACCATCATGCCGCGGTGGAGTCAGAGGAGTCCTACCTATCCACCGACTCAGACGTCTCCTCATGGGCTTCTTTCATGCCTGATGCATCTTCTTCATGCTTTTCATCCTCTTCCTCTGTACCGAAAAGAAAGCCGACGAAGAAGGTTAATTGAGAAGAGCAACTCGAAAGAGAGTGTTTCTCTTCCTGTCTTTCTTTCCGTTTTTTTTTTTTTTTATCGGCATCATTTTTTTGATGTCCTTTTTTTTGCTGTCTAAAGGTTACAATCGTTTTGACCCGATTGATACCCCTTTAAAAATTGCGTTTCCCCTTATTTTCTGTTTTTTTTTTTTTAATAAATTAATGCAGAGGACTTTTTGGTTAGTCCTCAAGAATGAGCCTCGAACGCTTCTTGGGTGTCCGGCATCCCTGTGGCAGGGGGAAGCAAAGTCGGGTGGAGAGACAGAGATGGGCAGCTCATGGAAAGAAAGCTTGGAGGCAAAGAGAGATGAGGAGTTTAAGGAGCTAGAGGCTTGGGTGCATGCAGCAGCAGGGTCGGCTGTCCAACAAAAGGCCCCCTTTAAGTCTGTTTTTCTTCCCTCCCGAGTCTTAAAAGAGATCATCGACACGGAGCAGGTGTAGGTAGACTGCAAGAAAAAAACACCTCCGAGTTTCGGTGAGTCGATTAGCTAGCTGCTCGGGGGCCTGGATATGTGGGAAGCTAG
>JAHBMJ010001222.1:0-17500 GCA_018398765.1 Chromera velia | reverse complement strand
TGTGGAGAGAGGATACAAAGAGGTTGAATGAGATGGTGGAGAGAGAACTAGAGAGGGAAAAGCTTGCCTATCAGGAACGTGAAGGCAGAGCCGAGAGGGCACGAGTACAAAGACAGAGAAAGAAGGAGAGACGCAAAAAATGCTTACAAGTCTTAGAGTGTGAATGGCGAGAAGCAGATGCGAGACGAATGCTCAAAACAGATTAGTTCTGGCGACTGACGTGTGTTGAACTTCGGTCTAATCGTTTAGTGTATGTGTTGTTTTTTTGTATGATCATATCGGATGTGTCGATTTTGTTGGAGAAAATTAATTTGAGGGGGTGAGTGAGGAATAGTAAGGAATTGGAATATAAATGAAAAGGAATGAATGAGCTCCGAGTCATCCTGGGAGTAACTTACTGCAGATAGTGAGAGAATGCGCACTGCCAGCAAGTAGAGAGGACAATTCAAGTGACAGGGAAGGAAGAGAAGGAAAAGGGCTTTGTAGGGGGAAAGAGAAGAGCACAGCAGATCTCGATCGAGTCTGACTCCTTGATGTTAATCTCGTGTCGATTTTTCAAGAGACCAGGTATGCACACTTTGTTTGGAATGATTGCTCCATGCATGACTTTCACACTGCTGTGCTGATAGAAGGAGTTATACACATAGATGCAGAGATGGAGCGTAGCCTCAGTCACCACAGGGAGCACCTTTGGCGACCGTATTGAGCTCCTGTACGGTTGTGCGCACTCTTGGTTGCCCAGATCGACTCCAAAGTGCATTACCAGTCGATTGCAGTGGGGTTGCACCCTACACATACACAATGATACACAATGGAAACGGAACATTCATGAACGTCCCAGTCATTCAGTTGCCTGAGGTTGTGCTTCAGCATGCCTGAGTATGTCAAAAACTCAAGGAGAAGATAGGGAGACTCGGAGTGCAGCTGTGAGAGTAGACAGATGTGAGGTGCCATGATGTGTGAGAGAGAGAGAGAGAGAATGTAGAGAAAAAAAGGAAATGTGTGAACGTATCAAGGCTGTCTGCAGTTATACTTATGACTGTATGTCTTTACATTCTGACTGTCTTTTGTCTCTGTTCAGGTGAAGAGTGGGGAGTAAGGCAGTTAGGAAGGGAAAAGAGAAAAGAAAAGCTCGGAACCGAGCGTGGACGTCGGTCTTCGCCAGCGGGCAGATATGAGCCTGTCACACTCACTGATCGATAGTTTATGGGTATATGTGCATGCAGGTTAGCAGTTAACCATAGTGACAAGGTTGATGGTCCGTTGACCTGTGCTGTGCTGTCACTCTGACTGTGCTGTGTCTGTTAACCTATACTGTGTGTGTATGTCTATACATACTACATAGTTTGTTTGTTCAGGTTTTATGTACATATGGTAGAGCTGTGTATCAGAATTGATGTGTGTGATAAATCTATGAAACAAAGGCAGGAGCCGAGCGTGGTCGTCGGCCTTGAGCAGCGGGCAGATGTAGGCCGGCCACGAGTGGCAGGCAGGCGACAGGCCCACGGAGTGGCGGCGCCACAAGGCATTGCAAGACAAGCCGTGACACGCGCGGACTTCAATAAATGTGGTACGGCATAGAACGAACTGAAGTGACATCGATCGGCCTGTCTAGCTGTTTGAAATGCAGCAATTGACTGTGCTGTTTGAGGGCACGTTGTATGAACTCTTCTAGGTCAAACTCTTACCCTCTTTCTCTAAAGGGTATACACGGATAACGCCTGAACCTACTAGCCCGTACCTAGCTAACAGGCGGCTTGTCGCCCTCTCGTAAAAAGCATTAAAATTGCAGAGAAGAATAAGATCAGTCAGCATTGAAAGTGCAGAGAAGAAGAATATTAGTCAAGAGTGAAAATACAGAGAAGAAGAAAGTAATTGAGAGTACAAGGAGAAATTTTCAAAGAAGAAAGCTCTCATGGAATGGATTGAACCAGGGCTAGGCAGGAATTACTTTAATTTAACATCTCTATACTGTTGTATGCTTTCACTGCCTGTGTCTCTCTATTTCCCTCTTTCTTCCCCCCCCTCTCTCCATCCTTATATGGATTGTGTGTGTGTGAGTGTGTGTGTGTGTATGTATGTGTGTGTGTATGTATGTGTGTGCGTTTAACTTTGGCACTGTTTGCGGAGGCTGGAGAAGAAGATGGTAGGGAAACAGAAAAAGAGAGAAAGAGAAACCTTTGCTCGTTTTTGTTCGTTTAAAGAATATAATAAACTAGCCGGCCGGGTTTCTTCACGAATGAATGTCAATTAAGGCCGAGCTAAATGCATTCTGTCAGATATTCTCAAAGAGTCCCTATTAACTCACTAACGGTGTTTTGCTTGTGCTTGCTTTTTTGTTTGTTCTTCTGCAGCTGCAGTCGTCGTGCTTGCCTGGACTCTCCTTGAATGACACTATTATAGAAACCTTGAATGTGGCGAAAGAAAATCAGTATCTCTCTCCCTCTTTTTGTTACTCTTTCTCCTACTTTTCTTCTCTTTTTCTTCTTTTGTCTCTCCCCTAGACAAACAGACACACGGAAAGCAAAAGGGCGCAAAAGAGCGAGTGAGAGCGAGGGAGAAAGAAGGAAGTGTGGGGCAGGAAACTGCGTCTTGTTTTGCCATGATCGTATTGTTAATGCACCTACCCACCCACCGTCGTATCGATCGTTGGTCTTAAAAACAAATCGACCGATCGTGCCTGTCCCTTGATCCATCGATCGTGTCTGTACTTAATTTATCGATCATGCCTGTCCCTTGATCCATCGATCGTGCCTGTCCCTTAATCTATTGATCGTGCCTGTCCCTTGATCTATCCATCCAGCTGTTGGACGTACTCTTTTTTTTTTCCTACTGTATTATCGATTCGGTTGTTGGATAGATGAGTTGTGTTTCCTGTGTTGGCATGAATGAGCAAAATTAATGTGTACAGCACTCACCGCTGAGAGAATCAAGGCCCAATTGGAACTGAAAATCGACATCCGTCTGGCTGATAGTGTCCGTCGGATTCTTTTCTGCCTCTTCTTCCTCAGAGTCCTCATATGATGGGCACAGCTTGTCCAAGATATGGACAGGCAGAGGAAGGAAAACGTAAAAAACAAGACATGATTTAGAGGTTTTTTTGAGTCATATACTTGAAATATATAAATGTGCACAATCGAACTAATCCAATACAGTGTAAAATACAGTCCATTTCAGCAGCTTCTATTTTAATAATTCATTATTATTAGTGCTAGGAAAAGGTTCAAGGTTCAAGGTTCAAGGTTCACTTCGAAGTAATGAACCTGAATCAGGTTCAAAAATAGGTTTAAAAACACGTTCACTTTTAATTAATAGAAGCCTCATTTTTTCGTATTATTTTATGCCTTTAAATTAGGCTTTAATGCATTTTTAGAACGTTTTATTATAGAATCTATGCCTTAGTAGTGTTTTCAAATAGTTTAAATCAATATTTACGCTCACATTAGGTGCTAGTCTCAAGTTATTCACTGTTTATAGTCGAAAATTAGTAATCAAAAAAGCCTGAAAAAATTGGAAAATATTATAATTAAATTTATGTGATCGTATCAATCATGATAATTTAGTTAACATAAGACCATCACAGCGTTTCTTTCTTTCTTTCATCTGCTCACCGGTTGTCCCGCGGCCCCCGCTCCCCCTCTCCCTCTCTGTGCACCGCCGCCTCTTTGACCTGCTGCTCCCGGCCTGGCCTGTTGCCCCCCCCCCTGCTCCCCTCCATGGCCCCCACCGCTCTCAGCTACCGCGGGTGGCACCCAAACATATGCTGATATGCGTCTGTCCGACACAATAGATTGAACCGGCTGGGGACAGTTGCTGTGCGTGCGGCTCCGGCTCCTTATTTCACCTATATCGGCCGCGGGCGGCGCAGGCCTGGCCAGCCTTGTGCCAGTGGCCGCGCGTCTGGCCTCCAAAACAGGTTCAAAACAGGTTCAACAGGTTCAAAACAGGTTCAACAGGTTCACTTTTTCAGATTTGAACCTTTTTTCAATGAACCTTTTCCCAGCCCTAAATTGACAACTTATACATGACATTATTTTTTTTTTTAGTTAGTTTTTGTTCATAGATCTGCATTAGCCAGGCCGGTATGATACTGTGCAGTGATTCATAGTACACCTGTTAGTACACAAAGAAAATATATTAGAATATATATTCTAATGTATTATCTTATATGATTTCTTATTAAATTCTTAAATTGCTACTAGCTTTGCTATGAGATATTGCAATCCGATCTAGAATCCAGGGTATCGAGTTTTTTTTTTTTATACATCATATATATTCAAGGTGATGATGATTGATGATTGAGGGTTAAATCCTAGATTTAGCGACGCCAAAAGGTATGGAAAGTATGTTAAAACCTAAACTTAACCGACCTGGCAGTCAAATCAAGCTAGGTTAGGTTAAACCTAACCTGATTTAACCGTGGCGGCCGGCTTAGCAGCCGGCTTACACCATGCAAGAGCCGGGGCCGGGGCCAGGGCGCGTGCACATAAAGTAGCATAAATGCGTCCCCAACCAGTTTCTGCATATAAAAAAAAAATGCATGCATGCATTCAAGGAAAACCAACAGTCATTTTTTGGAAATCAAGGAAAGTTACTTAAAGCCAAAAGATTCCAGCCAGCCTGCGCCCCCGAGACTTCAAAGTTTGTTATGGCTGCAGACTTGTTAAAAGTATAACTTGACAGAAATCAATCAATCAATGATTCAATGACAATGAGTCAATAAATTATAGCGTTATAGTTTTATTAATAGACGATAGTGAATCAATAATGTATGAATTACACTGTGATAGACATTGATAGTGTATATTTATTATGATTTGTATATATGATGGTATATTTTTATTATGAATTCATGATTAGTATAAGTACTAGTAACAGTAATGAGTCGTAGTGATCGTCTATTAAGTGTGTGTATTAGTCTACTATCCGGGGGGGCTTCGCCCCTCCGGACCCCCCCATGGGAGCAAAGCCTGGTTTAACTTAGAAAACTTTGTTTAACCTACTTAGACCACAACCTACAGCCTCAATACCTAACCTAATCTTTTAACCTAACCCACTTTCCATACCCTGTATATGTTTTGTTTTTCTTTATAGAGTTTTCTCCAGAAGTTATAAAGCTTCAAGTTTAGCTAGGCGTATGATATGCCGCGTATCACAATAAAAGAAAAAAAAAAATTAGAATTGGTTTCAAGTTTAATTTTTTTTTACATATGCAATACCTATATAAGCAACAATTGTACAACACCAAAACAACAGTTACGCATTCAATGTGTTAAATTGAATACTGAACTAGATAGTCAAACAACAATTGTTTGTTACCTAACATCGTCGGCAAAAAAAAAAAAAGGAGCAAGAATTAATTGACTAATTTGACTTTTTTTTTTTGCTGCATATCTGAAAGGTCTGATGATGATGATGATGATGATGGTCTAGAGCTTTAATAATGGTACAATTAAATACGAGTTTTAGTTTGCGTCATTATTTTTGATCTGGGCTTTCCGTAGTAGCAGTAGTAGTAGTAGTAGTAGGAGTACTCACCCTGTATCACCCTGGCATCATGCTGTACGAGAGTTTCTTAACTGCATGGTCTCCTAGATGGTCTTTTACCAGGAATATCCAGGATGATGATCCGAGGATCGATCTATGCTTCTAATGTTTCTCCGCTGTAAGCATACGCTCCTTCTCTGACAAGAAACTGCAGACAGCAGAGCAAGGGGTGCATGGACAGAATAGAATAAGAAATTGAATTCAGGAGAGGAATGAAAAGACACGAATCCACTGTCTGGCCGAGTTCTGGCGAAAACTACAGACCTCTCTATCGCCCCCCCCTCCCCCCCTCTTTGAAGTACAGATCGCGTCTGGAAGGAAAAGATCGGACAGGCCCCTTCATTAATTGTGTTTCTGTTTTCCCTTTCTTTTTTCGCCCATTCTTCTGCAACAAACGCAGGAAGAAAGACTCCACACCGACTGACTGGCTGGCGGACTCATCGACGGACCTTTTGGATCTCCAAAAGAGCTTCGACCCTCTGAGATTCTGGTCCCTTTCCCTTTTCTTCAGACAGCAATTCTGGCTGTACTCCTTTGGATTGAAAACGGCGGTCGGAATGATGGTCAACTTCTTCATTCTTCGCCTGGTTCTCCTTCTGGGTTTCTCCCATGCTCTCTGAAAACCTTGGGCCTTGTTGGACTGCCCCGAAATCTTCCGCTGGGACGGACTGACGAGGTCTGCTTCGACCAGACTCCTGCTCCAGACCATTCGGTTTTCTTCTTCGCGTCAAGACTTCATCCGGGGTGTCACTGCAATCTCTGCCGTCATTCATTTCCTTCAACGTCTTTCCACCAGAAGGGCTTGAGAAAGAAAAATGCCGAAACAATCTAACCAAAAAGTCCGCAGAACCTTTGGACTCCGACCGCGAATTGAGTTTCTCCTTCAAAGTGGATGCACAGGCCTGGATAGACTCCGAACCAACGGGTTGAGCCCCAGAATTTGGCTGTTCGTCTTGGTCGATCTGACGGGCTGACAGAGAGGCCGCAGTCCCTCTTTCTTCCAGGCATCCCTCTTCTTCTTCTTCCTTCGCCCCTCGTTTCCTGCTGGTGCTGCTGCAGCGTGCTGTATCGATACTACTCCTTTCATGAAAAGTCTCTTTTCCCCTTTTTTCCCGCTTTTTGCAAGGACTGGCCTTCTCCTCCTCTTCCCCCACCTCTTCTTCTCCTGCCCTTGTCCTTGTCATTCGACTTCCCCTCTGTCCAACCTTGCCGACACCACCGAGCTCCTCACGCTCCCTTCTTCCACTCTCTTCCAAGGAATGCTCCTCCAACAACCCTCTGTCTCTTTCCCTTATGCAGATCCACACACGCAGAAGAGAAACAAGCAAGAGGGCCTCTCTCTCTTCCAACTCGCCCATCCCGAGTCTCCACACACACACGCCCAAGAGCTTCTCTAAGCTCCCACGAGTACATCCACGAAGAAAGACCACACACAAAGGAGGAACTCTGGTCTGCCTTCCTTCTTCCACACACAGAGACAGAGACAGAGACAGAGACAAAGAGGAAGAGCCAATGCCGATCCTCGTCGAATTTCTATCTTCCCCCTCACCGCTCGTCTGCCCCTCCTCTCTATTCCGAGACGAGAAGGCTGGAGCACTTCCCAACAACAGTCTTTCTGCCACAGCTTCACAGAGAGGAGCAACCCCGGCCTTCCCTAGCCGTGAGAGGCTGCACACCAACAGGCAGGCAGGAAAAAAGGAAGGAAGGAAGGAAGGCAGACAGGAATAAAATCGGAGACAAAAAATGGAAATGCAGGAGCACGAGGATTCATTCGGGCGGCGAGTTTGATGCTCTCACACAAAGCGAATTACATGAGCAGCAAGAGCGATTCCCTGAAGATTGCATCTTTTCTTTTCGATTAGAAGAATACAAAAAGTGGAAGACGACAATTGACAAAGATAGAATGTATGTGCAAATTTGGTCACGAAGCAGAGAGAGAACGAGGATGCCAGAACATGAGACGAGGCAAGGCTTTGAAAGCACATGCAGGCCTTGCAAGACGGGAAGGAAGAAAAATCGAAAGAGAGAGAGAGACAATTATTAGTAAAAGAAAATTCCAAAAAAGAAAGAAAGAACAGACGCAGTGCATGTAGCCAATACCTACCCCCCTACCCCCACCCCCCTGACCTCAACAAAGCTGCAACAATGAGTGCAGCATCCATAGAGTCCACCCGGAGGAGGAGCTGCATTCATTTATTGCATTCACATGCACATCGATCGACAATGCATTCATTCTCCAGGAAATAAGCCGACAGACAGACAGACAGACAGACAGACAGACACACAGGCAGGCAGGCAGGCAGACAGGCAGGCAGGCAGACTGGCAGGCAGACAGACAGGCAGGCAGGCAGACAGACAGACAGACACGCAGGCAGGCAGGCAGGCAGGCAGGCAGACAGGCAGGCAGACTGGCAGGCAGGCAGACAGACAAACAGGCAAACAGGCAGGCAGGCAGGCAGGCAGACAGACACGCAGGCAGGCAGACCGACAGACACGCAGGCAGGCAGACAGGCAGGCAGGCAGGCAGACAGGCAGGCAGACTGGCAGGCAGACAGACAGGCGGGGCAGGCAGGCAGGCAGAGACGGGGCCCATTTGAATTCTTCCGACGTTGCAGCCTGGCATTCCTAGATGGGCCCTTCACATTGCATTTACTTTCATACAGAAAAAAAAATAATGGCATTGCTAGATGGGCCCCTCACATTGAGAGAAAGGAGAGAGAGAAGCCAACACGCTTTTATCTGACCCAAAACAGCAAATCTGGTTTCAAATGGGAAACAAAAACAGTCTTGCACTTTCACAGATCGACCGACAAATTCAGGGTCACAGATCGAGAAAGCACAGAGGTGGAAGGAAAGAGAGAGGAGAATCGAAGAATGGAGCTGAACGAACGAAGCAGATCCTTATAGATCAAGCCAGAACAAAAACAGATTGGAATCAGAAGGAGAAAAAATTGGGGAAACTAAAAGGGTCAGTCAATCAGGCCTGAAAGACCAGAAAGACGGAGACGGGCCAAAGGAAGCAAAAAAAAAACGACAAAAAAGAAAAAAAAGGAGTGAAGTTTTGGCTTCCAGCAGAGATTCTTATGGATACAAAAGGACGACCCACCTGTCTGTGAAGCCCTAGAAGCAAGTCGGAATCAAACACGCGAAAGCGGCCGACAAAAAAGACCTGCACACACACACACACACACACACACACACACACACACACACACACACACACACACACACACACAGAGAGAGAGAGAGAGAGAGAGAGAGAGAGACGGAGAAAGAGAAAGAAAGAAAGAAAGAAAGAGGGCGTCCGTCCGTGTGAGCATGCAGTGACGCAGCAAGCAAGTGCCTGCCTGCCGAGAGGAAATTCAGGATCATGCGTATATTTTCATACAGAATTCTTTTCATACAGAAAATAAACGCATACAGGAAATTCAGGATCATGCGTTTATTTTCATACAGAATTCTTTTCATACAGAAAATGAACGCATACAGGAAATTCAGGATCATGCGTTTATTTTCATACAGAATTCTTTTCATACAGAAAATAAACGCATACAGGAAACTCAGGATCATGCGTTTATTTTCATACAGAATTCTTTTCATACAGAAAATAAACGCATAGAGGAAATTCAGGATCATGCGTTTATTTTTATACAGAATTCTTTTCACACAGAAAATAAACGCAGAGAGGAAATTCAGGATCGATCATGGACTGATTGATTGGAGTTGCCTCCCGGGAGGCTTCAGGGCAGGGGTCACCGAAACACAGACAGTCAGGACAGATATTCGGAGGTCAAAAAACGAGATGCGGATGAGAATGCACTCAGAGAAAGAGAGGAGACAGAGCGGCTGTGAATGCCTGCACGCGCATGCAGATGAACCGACGGGTCGATCATGGATAGACACACACACACACACACACACACACACACAGAGGGAGAGAGAGAGAGAGAGACCGACCAAGGACTGAATTTGTTCATTCTCCATTTTCCGAAGTCTCCACCCGCCATCCTCAAGGGCGGTATCGCCGATGAGTTTCTGCATGCGTGTGATCGTTCATTTGGTGATGTTTGGCACTCACTCACTCACTTTCTCATTCACTCAATCATTCCCTCCCTCCAGCTTGCACGCACTCACACAAACTCCCCCCCTGCGCTCGATCTGATCAATCAAAGATTCCTTCCTTGCTTGTCTTTCTCTTTCCGTTTGGCATGCAGAGAGATAGCAAAGACCTTCAGAAACGTAGTCTTGGAGGGGGTCACCAGACAAATAGACAGACGGGGAGAGAAAGAGAGAGGAGGGGAGGAATCAACGTAAGAGTACAGCTGCAGCAAGCAAAAGAATCAAATGAACCGGAAACCAAAGAAAGACATGCAGGCTTATTCGGCATTTCATCAATCAATGGGTCAAGGAGAGAAAAGAAAAAGACAGACGCTCTGAGAGAGATCGGAAAGGAAGAAGGCAAAAAAACCAGGGCGCGTTTTTTAGTGATAGACCCTCACTCATTGGGAGAATTCTCCAGTCTGTTCTCTCTATCGGCTAACTCATTTAGTGGCACGCGAAGTGATCGACTGACGGGCAATTGGGGCGGACAGTTTCCTTCCTTTGCAAATGCCTCTGCGATTCTTGCAAGTGATCTGCAGGCAGGCACGGGTGGAGAGGACGGACGTAACACGAGGAGGGAATTCAGCAGACAGAAGTGATGATTGATTGATCACTCGAGGTCTTAGATTTAGTCGGTCGGAAGGCACGTGCATGAATTTAAAGGGAAGGCACGTGCATGAATTTAAAGGGAAGGCACGTGCATGAATTTAAAGGGAAGGCACGTGCATGAAATTAAAGGAAGGGAGGGTTTTGGGGGAAAAGAAGAAGCACGAGAGAGAGAGAGAAACAGACAGAGAGAGAGAGAGAGAGAGAGACTTTGCACGACAGATTGTTTCCGCCCACAAACGCAACGACCGACTGACTGTTTGACTTGACTACCTGACCGACTGACTGTCTTTCTGATTGATTGACAGACAGACTGGCTGACTGGCTGACTGACGAACTGACTAACTGACGAGGGTTTCAGGTTTCCCTTCATCCTCTCCAATTCCTCCGAGATCCTCTCCATGACTTCCCTCCGCACCTCTCCCTTCGTGACTGCAGTAAGTAAAGAGGTCGACAGGAAGGATGTTCATAAACAGACTCAAAGGAAGGAAGGAAGAAAAAACATCCTCTCGACGCACAAATGGCCTCTCAAGCACACTTTACTTATGCGTGCATCATGTACAAAATCAGGAGGGGAGCGAGAAAAAAGGGAACACTCCCAAAGGAACACCATTGCCAGATTGGCCGGTGAGCACTTGCATGGTCCGCTACGATAGATATTCAGCCATGCAGCTTCCTTCCTGCACAAATCCCATGCACCTTCACGCTCCCTCTACCGCCCACGCTTTCTTTTTTCTCGTCTTTCCAACTTCGGAACTTTCCTTTTCATGAAAATCCACCAATACATTGTTTGGCGTTTTGCTTTAATTCGGTTGCGTGAGTGAGATGAGACACGAACCGACCGACCAGGCGGCAACGTGGCGATGGCAAGACATGTCCGTGCGAGTTTCTGCGCGGAGTAGCCAGAGAGATGAGGCAGCAGGGCAGAGAGAATTGCTTCTTGTGTATCGGCATCATCTATGTGCGCTTTGGCAACGTGCCGCAAGATGAGGGAGACTGTGTGGGGCGCCCCCTCTCCAATTACTTCCGCAAGTCTTCGCGCGATTTTGAGAATCGTGTCCCTGTCTCCTCCCTGTCTCCCCCCGGAGAGTGACGGAGACAGAGAAAGACCGTCCGACAGGCCCCAACCCCAAATGTTCTTCCCCTGCCACCCATTCATCTCCCGTCTCCGTTCCCGAAAGAGACACAGTGCCCATAGCTCATCTGCACTCATCTGCTCTATCTTCTTCTGGTCGTGCGGATAGTTCAGGAGACGAACCTTCGCCTGGTGTCCCCTGCCGACAGTTCTGACCTCACTCTGCCGTCTGAACTCTGCGAACAAAGTGGCGTCGCGTTTGAAAATCCTGACGCTGCCAGGGAGCCAGGCCAGAAGGGGAGGATCAGTGTGCGGCTTCTTAAACCGTTGAATCATTTTCTCTCTACTTCTCCCCTCCCCCCTCAGCTTTTGAACAAACGAGGAGAGGCATGCCATGATAAGCCTTCAGAACGCATATCGGTGCGTGCATGACTGAATCGCGCAGTAGTACCTGCCTGCGTCCTAAAAGCATACATGCTTGCAGTCACTCCTTCAGGATTGAACCGTGAAGAAGACGAACTACGTCGGAATCTGTGACATGCGGAAGGTGCCCATCTCGGAAGATGCTTCCGAAACACACCCACACACTCCGATGAAACAACTTCAGGCTATCGGACCGACGTAGACGGATGTCTGACAGTGTCTGTCACTCTGTGACTGTGACTCTCAGATTCAGACTGACACGCGCACAATAAGGAGACGGGATGAAGCCTTTCAGGCATTTTCAGGCTCACCCTTAAACTGTGGGCTACAGATACATACAGATACCGTGGCTCGGGGGCCACGGCAATTGATCAATTGACTTAGATCTGAAACAATGAAGTTTAACAATTAAACCCTAAGTACTAGACAAAAGGCTTACTTGACAAAGACTATGCATGTTAAAATTTATTTCCTAAAAAAAAAATTAAACTTTAAGTGTTAATCATCAAACCTTAAGTGCCTGAATGGTTGCCGCTAGTTGCCGCAGACCTACGCAGACCAACCGCAGACCAGTCAAACTTCAGTAGACAGTAGCATTAATGATAACTAAAACGATTTACAACCTAGATTAACCTGGATCATCATCATTTGCAACCTGATAAAGCAGGAATTAGAGAATCTGAATGACAGTTCAATGACTCTAGAACTCACTCCAATTGAGAAAAATGAGATGTGAAAAGATGTCACATGTAAAAATATGTGGAATGTCAGATAGAAGCTAATAGAAGCTCAAAACAACACAAAAAGTTGAAGTCGGGTGTTTGTAATTCTATGTAATTCTAGGTCCCCCAGGACTCCCCCTCTCGCCCCAAAATGACATTTTAAAAGACACAAACTTTTATTGATTCCTCGATCGCCCATCGGTCATCATAAGTCATCATTCGACGTACCATCGTGATCACAAAATTATGCATACGGAAGAGGGTCATACATTGAGTTTACACGTCGGAAATCAAGCATGCATACTCCTCGTTTGTTCGATGATGTCATTCATTCATTCATTCATTTGGCAATTAAGACGGGAGGCCCGAACGTTCCTTCCTTCTTTCATCTGAATGCGACTCGTTTCAAAATGAGTCCAGCTAATCTCATTGCCCCCCTTAAAACGGCTTGAGAGCCAAACACAAAACCAAGCATTCGAATTGGCGCACGATGAACAGGCCAAAAGAAGAAAGACAGCGACAGAGCGCGCGCGCGCGCGAGAGAGAGAGAGAGAGAGCGAGAGAGAGAGAGGGAAGACTGCATGCATGATGCAGAATCGTTTTTGGACAATCGACCTACCCCTTGAGTCGATCGTTCATGCACTCTCTCTGGCTCAATCACATGCATGTTGGGGGACTTGCGGAGCTGCCTCAAAACTCATCTTTTCTCTCTTTAAATTCGAGTCGCGCGTTGGGGGAGGGAGGCGACAATTAAAGCCACATGCAGATCGACGGATCGATGCACCCACCGGGCCCGCCCGCCCGCCCGGGTACAAACGAACGAACCAGAGAGAGAGAGAGAGGGAGAGGGAAGACTGCATGCATGATGCAGAATCGTTTTTGAACAATCGACCTACCCCTTGAGTCGATCGTTCATGCACTCTCTCTGGCTCAATCACATGCATGTTGGGGGACTTGCGGAGCTGCCTCAAAACTCATCTTTTCTCTCTCTTTAAATTCGAGTCGCGCGTTAGGGGAGGGAGGCGACAATTAAAGCCACATGCAGATCGACGGATCGATGCACCCACCGGGCCCGCCCGCCAGCCCGCCCGGGTACAAACGAACGAACAACCAGAGAGAGAGAGAGAGAGAGAGAGAGAGAAAAGCGGGAGGAATCCATGCAGCCCGGAGGGAAGGGAAAGCAAGTACAGAAGGAACTCAGGAGAAGAGCGAAAAGAAAACAAAAAGGCACGCACGATTGGCCTTTCCTTCCTTCCTCTCTTCAAAAATAAAACAGGAAGGAGCGCTCCCATGCAGGCATGCAAGCACAAATTCCTTTTAAAAAAAACGAATTCAGGCATGCACATCACAATTAAGTTTCGGAGATCGACAGAATTCATGCAACGTACTTACTCGTCCTCCAAAAGGAGACGGAACCTGGAAGGAAGTTTAAAAAATCATTACTTACGGGGGTGAAAACAGAGCAAAGGCTCTCTCTCTCTCTTTCCTCGTGCAGAAGAAAAGGCAACGAAGCAGATGGATAGACAGTGTTCCTTAATGATATGCACCTTTTGTTTGATGATCGAGTCATGCATGGAAGGAAGGAAACATTCAACGCATGCAGGGAGGAAGGGGGGGGCCATGCACTCTCTCGAGTGATCTGCCTGACTCCCCTACAGCACCCACAAGCGACAGACATGCGGTCACTCGATCTGCATCAGCGCACTGACTGACTGAATGAATGGATGAGTGAGTGAATGCGGACAGGAGCATTCACATTGACTACGAATGTGCGGCCAGATGGGCGGGTGCATGGGCGGAAGGAAGGAAGGAAGGAAGGAAGGAAAGAAAGAAAGAAAAGAAAGAAAGAAAGAAAGAAAGAAAGAAAAGAAAGAAAGAAAGAAAGAAAGAAAGAAAGAACCCTCTGAAACGGAAGCAGAGCAGAAAGAAACAAAAGAATCAATCCCAAGCAGGTGGCCTCGATCCCTTCTTCTTCCTTCCCTGCAGTTCCTCCCAGGCAGACAGGCTGCTGACTACATGTTTCTTCTTCTTCTCCCTCCTTTTCTTCAGGCTGCTGACAGACAGGCAGACTATATCGTCTGAGAAACAGACAGACAGAAAGAAAGTCAGGTAGAAAAATACACGGGAGGGACTCTCTTTCATCCGGCCCCCCCAATATTTTTTCCGAAATCCTTCGAAGGAAGGAAAGAAGCAAGGAAGTAAGTAAGGAAAACCGAACGGAGCCGTCAGATCTCTCTCACGCACTCGCTACTTCTATCTATTCCGTCAAAATCTCATACAACTCTCGGTCATCAATTCGTCTGACCTTCCTCGCCACTAGCTACATGAATGACGGCGTTTCCTTTCACCCCTCTTCCCTGTCTTTAGCAAGTATTCCTTCTTCTCCAAGTTTGTTGGATTGCAGTATCTCTCTCAAATGTTTTCCCCACCCTCTTCCTTCATCTCCCAAAGCAAGGCAAAGTCTGATGTGTGTAAAGACCCCTGCATCCATACAGGGCTCATCATGCAATCAATCAATCAACCAAACAGTACAGCAGCTCCGAGTGCATGCCATTCAGACCACACGCCTACAGTCTAAATCCGCCGCCCGCCCTCCACAGCAACGCACAACCATGCATCCAAAAATTTTATGCATGAATGGCCTTTACTCTACAGGCAACCACCCGGCCAGCCGCTCACTTTCTTTCTTTCAGTCTGTATTGACATGCACTCACTGACACGGGGACAAGACCCGGGTAGTTCTTCAACCGTTACTCCACTACTATTTTCTTCCTTCCTTCCCCTCTTCTTTTGCAGTTTCCGTTCTCTCCTTAATTATGCAGGCACGGAGAAGACTGCAGGGTCGAACGGTTTCTCCGCGTCTCTGCGTACAGCCTCGCACACCTTCTTGACCGCCCCGCTGACCTCTGAATTTCCCGACAGGCCCACACCGAATTCGGTCATGAAGAAAAAGAATTCAGCCACTCTCTCCAAATCCAAATCCCTTTTCTCTGCACTGCTAGAAGGGGGGGGACTTGAGAAGGCGTAGAGATCTTCTAATTCTTGTAACAGCTGTTGGTATGCAAACCGGAGCGTGCTCTCAGCACGGCAGAGTGCGGAGTTGAACGGGTCCTTGTCAGAAATGGCAGCAGCAGACGGGATGTATCGGGGGCGGGGCCTGCCTTTCCTTCTGGCATCGAGAACTGCGGCTTCGGCGTCTCGTACGGCCTCTGCAAAGCGGGAGACATGGAGCATAACCTGGTCGCTGCCCTCCTCACACCCTTCCAGCGTAGTGGACACAAACATGCGCACGTCCTCTAAACCTCTGCTAGCCGGAGAAAACAAAGGGTCCAATTTTCGGCGCTGCATCTCCAATCTCTTCTCTGCACTGAGCAGAGCTGCTGCGGAGGAACGAGTCGGCCGAAAAGGATTTGACGTTCTCATCAGAGCCTCTCTGGTTGTTCTTCTGTCTACCACACTTGTTGAAGTCTGGTCAACAGGGGGGACGTCAAGGGTTATTTTCGGACTGGCTACTGTGAGGGATAAGTCGCTATCTTCCTCTGCCGGCTGGTCTCCCTCCCCTTTCTCTTCGTCTTGACTATCATCGTCATTACTCCTGCCAAACCACTTGGGCAAGGGCAAGGCAGAAAGACGGGGTCGTTTGGACCTTCGAATAAAAGTGGAAACTTTCTGAAATGCATCTGAGAGTTTCTGTCGGATTTGGAAGATCGAGGGGGTTTTGTCGATCTCCGTATACTTACTCATCATCCTCGGGTGTTCATTCAGAAACGTGCGGTACTCTGTTTCCAGTTCAATGCGGGACTGTGCGTTGCTCAGTGCAATGCCATTCGCATCGTCCCCGAAAAGCGGCAAAATCAAATTATCCATGTGCGCCTCAACCGCTTCATCCCCCCCCCCAGGTTGGCCTGCGTTTTGACACAACACTTTCGCCCGCTCAAGCAACTCTGAGGCTGTTATCTCTCTGCTTTCATATTCATCCAAACTGTCCAGATAAAACTCAGCAGCCAATTGTCCTATACGGGCACACAGGTCGCCTTTAACCTGTGGGCTGATGTTTCGGGGAATGGGCCCTCTGTACGATCGGACGCGTTTTTCCCTCCTGGAGCCGAGCACGAATTGTCCGAATTTGGCCCCCAAAATTTCGGGTAGGGTTTTTTTCTCACTTGCCTTTTGCATTCTCTCATCATGGGCCTCCCAAGGATCGTAAACCCATCTTTCCTTTGAGGGCTGTAGATACTCAAGTTGGATGAGCCTATCTGTCAAATTCAAACGGGCAGCCAAATCGTCCACTTTGCCAGCCTGACCCAGACCAAATGGTAGAGACGGAAAGAAACTCACACCCTTACTCTCCTCTTCCCCTTCTCCCTCTTCCTCTTTACCCTCTTTGTCTTTGTCCCACCCTTCTGCTTTTACTTCTTCACCCGACCCCCCCCTACTCATCCACACCCACCGAGGAAGCCTGCGGAAGAGAAACCCCAAGGGCCCGTTGACAGAGCTTCTGCCTTCCTCCCCCCTTTCGGTGGTCTCATTGCTTGCAGTCCCTCCTCTAAAGAAAGAACGGGCTCCTTCTCCCGCGGTTTGGCGGACACGCGAAGCACTCGCTTGCACTGCCCTTCCCACCCTCTCCGGGATGGATGCGAGTCCCTTTCTGGCAGCATCTAACGACTCACTCCCCTTCCTCTGCACCGTTTCGAGAGAGAGCCTGTCCAATACCCCTTTCTGAAACTCTTTTCGTGTCCTTTCCCACTCCTCCTTCAATTTTGCCTGTGTTTCTGTGGGGGAGCTGAAGGCCTCTCTGATCAGCTCGGAGAGCTGTTTCAACGGATCCTCCGACTCCGCAGGGGGTGGCAACTCGACATCAAGAATGAAACACAAAAAACGCCCAAAACAGTCTATTTTAAACGGCGTTTCTCCATTGGGTCGGGGGGTCCTTGTATAATTAAATTTCGTCTCCTTTGGCTCTTCTTTTTCTTTAAACAAATTTGCCCACCCACCCTTCCGCCCCCTTTCCTGCACAATTCCCCCC
>JAHBMJ010001221.1:15000-30000 GCA_018398765.1 Chromera velia | reverse complement strand
AGCAACGTCGTTTTGACAAAGTTTGACCGACGTTGCAGAGTTCGAAGCCTCGACTGGCTTACTGATTGCTGCGTCAACGCATGACAAATGCGGTTCATATTCAAGGAACGTGCGAAGTGCATTTGACGGTTTCAGAGTTTCATTCTCAACCACTTCACCTTTCTTGATTCACAGCTCTCCGCTCCTTCAGGACACCGCTGCGACGAGGCAGTGCCACGGGGAATGTGGACCAATGGCGGTGGAAGAGTTCGAATGATCATGCGAGTTTTCTTCCAAAATTATGAAGTTGTGACAACACTGACAAAATTGTCTGTCGATTCCATCGTTCCAATGATTCAAAGCCTGATTCGCTGCCTGAATCAAAGGTCAGACAAAAAATTAAAAAAAAAGATGCATCATGCATGCCGCAGCATTCATGCATCGCGATCCCGCGCGCGCGACCGAGGCCGCGCGACTACGCCGCCCCGCGTCAGAGTTTTCTCCGTCTCTTTTTTCATTGCTTACACAGGCGTCTCCGCGTCGATCGGACCGTTTCTTGTGTGAGATCGACACGGCACGCGTATACACATCTCTGTCTACGACACTGACAGCATAAACTTGTCAACGCCTACCGCCTGCCTTCCACAGAATCGCTCCAACGAAAGCTTTGGATTCGATGGGGAAAACTTCACTGACACGCCGTCTCCAGATCACTATATATGTACCTCGATGATGACGGATTGAGCGGTTGGCCTGCTTTGTAGAAAAAGTCGAAGTGGGTGTGACTGTTCAGGGAGGGAGCGATGCAAATTGACATTCAGTTAATCGTTCAAGGCCACACTCTTTATGTGCGTCTGCGAGCGCATGCAGCAACGTAGGCCAGGCATCTTCCAGCGTGTTTCGGGTGGCTGCTGCCTGCACTTCTCTTCTGGAAGCCGGTTGGCAGTCGGATTCAGAACAGACTTGTGATCGTGTCCGTGGTAGAGGAGTATGTGCTCTGTTGTCAGCAGAAGGAGCTAGAGAGAGAGAGAATGCGACAGTTGGGGTGGACTCTGATGCAGGAGCTGGGGACAGAATTTTTTCCTCTGAGGGACATTTCGTATCGTCTGAATGGCCTCAAGAGAGCCGTGCAGCCCGGGGAGGTGGCCTCGGTGCTTCACCAGTGCGAGCTGTCCTACCTGAAGATGCTGCCCAGAGACGCGCCAGTGCTCCTCCAAGAACTGGCAAAGTGCGGAACAAGTGAGACCGCTCAGGCGTCTCCCATGATGGCACGGAAGTTCGATGTCTTCTTCGAACGTCTTTGTGAGAAACCAACAAAGGCAGTGGGGGGAAGAATGGCTGAGAAGTTGGTGCAAAGAGATGAGACGGGGGTGGGGGGAGTTGGACAGTCGGTAGAGAGAGGGAGAGGTCACCATGGTGCTGTGTGTGACCGACCTCCTGTAGAGATTTCTCTCACACAGGAGAGAATCAGGCCCGTTGACTGCGTCAGAACAGCACGCGCAGTTTTGATGCAGCTGGGGAGATTCCCTCCTGGATTTTGTGAGGCCTTGAGACGGTCAGTGAGTCGTCTGTTGAAGAAGACAGGGGGAAGGTTCGGTTCAGCTCAGGACTGCGCACACCTTTTGCACATCCTGGCAAGTGCTCAGTACAGAGAGGTGGACTTATGCGATCAGTTGTTGAAGTCGGCAGTCGCGTCTGATGACCTGAACGCAACCGACGTGTGCCAAGCATTCCACGCAGTTGCCAAGCTCAGGCTCTGGCAGTTGCCCTCTGTCCCCCTTCTTGTTGAGAGGACAATGGGATTCCTCCCTTCTCTTTCGTCCGGAGGATTCCGGACTGGGGAGGGAAGAGAAAGCGGGGCGCAGGTGGTGGGAGGACCTGTAGGAGTCGGACAAGAAAGAGTATTGAGAGAACGGGGGGTAAAGCAAAAAGGCAAGGAAGATGTTGCCATATTGACCCCTCAACAGATGGCAATGATCGCAGGCAGTTTGGCAAAAGTGGGAGGGGCGTTTGAGCTTGCCCTCTGTGAGGATTTGCCCTTCTCAAATCAGTTGCATTGCTTGGATGACGAACAAATCGGATCAGAGTTGACAGTCGAAGCGCAAACTCGAAGAAAGTTCGGCCTGTTGCTGGAAGGGCTGGCCGAGTCCTTCTTGTCTTCGTTTGAAGAAGCATCTGTCAGAGACGAGCCAGGACAAAAACGGGACGGCAAAGCGGAACAGAAAGTTGATCCGAATGGAGGAGGAGGGGCTGCAGGGCCTCGAGAGATCTCTGTGATGGCAGATGCGTTGTCGAGACACCCCGCTGCTTCCCAGGGTGTGGTGTGTTTCGTTCGTTCTATCGATATTCTTGTGAGACTTGTTGAGGCAGAAAAGAAAAGACGGCAGAGGGTTGGTGTTTCTTCCTGCCGGCCATATCTATCGGGGAGAAGGGGGGGGCAGAGAGACGCAGGGAAGAGGGGGGCGGGGTGGGGAGGTGTTGATCTGTCGATGTTCGTATCCGCTTTGTCTCGAATCAGTCTGTGTGTTGTGGAAAGGGAGCAAGGGGAATTGACAACGTCAGCTGGTCGAATGATTCGCCGTATTCTGGACATGCTGCGGGATTCTATCGTTCTGTTTCTGAGGGAAGTCGCGACTCATGGCAGAGAAGGGAGAGGGGAGGGTGCAAGACGTGGTGTCGTTGGTGGGCAGGGGAAACAGGTGGCGACTTTGTGTGCTGGCCTGGTGAACCTGCAAGCTCTCGACCGAGAGTTGTTAAGTGAAACGAGGGCAGCAGTGGGGAGGTTGATTCTGCTGGGAAGAAAGGAGAAGGGAAAGGGGGTGGGGAGAAACGGGATTTCACCTGGAGACGCGGTGAGTGTGTGTACATTCTTGTGTTGAAGCTTTCATGGGTGCATGGGGGTTTCCTTTTTATTACGCCTTTTTTTCCATCTCTTGTTGTCTACTCGGCATCTGGAGGGGGAGTTTGGATGCGAGTGAAAGTTCATGTGATTGAGAGAATTCTTGAGTGTGATATATTTGGTGGTCGAATAGAGAGAATGAATTCTGTGCAGCAGTGTGCACAAGTTGGAGTCATCGAATGGTGCGGTGCGGTGTTTATTTGATGGTCTTTTTCTGATGGTACGCAGAGGAAAGGAAAGCGGCTCTCCTCAATCAATCCACAAGCAGCAGTCAGTTGGAATGAAGATCTGTGCATGATCAATGGAGTCCATGCGCCTTTTCTTTCCTCCTCTCTGCATGTGCTGTGGAGTTCCTTTCTGTCTCTGTCTCTGTCTCTGTCTTTGTCTCTGTCTTTGTCTCTGTTTGCAGGGAATTCTCGCGAGTGCCCTCAGTCGTGCGGAAGCGGAGGCAGAAGAAGAGACATTGGACACAGGAGGCAGCGACAGACAGAGCTGCCGGGATTTCTCGGCTTTCGGTCGAGGAGGCAACATCGAGGCTGTGAATCTTCTACCGAGAGATGGGGAGAAAAATGTTCTCAAATTTTCAGAAGAGCGCAACGTAGAGGAGTACGAGCGCTCGAAAATGTTCAGAGCAGCTCAGGAGGAGGAAAAAAGGGAAGAGGAGGAACGAAATGACGAAATGACCAGCGAGACCGCAATCCGGGTGCAGCGTGGGGGGGGGAATTCTGACGACCAAAGAAATGAAGACAAGACTGTTGGAGGAGGAGTGAATGACCTTGCGTCTCTTGTCGTGTCTGCCATGATCCCCATAAATCTATCACAAGACTCTCCGCAGGAGCGGCAGATAGAGGGAGAGTCTGTGTCTGCACTGACGCTCACACAGACCGTGAGTGCCCTTGCACGATTGCGCCTTCAGAGTCCCCCCGAAACAGCCCTGAGGCTTTTCGGGGCCCTTGGGATGATGGCTGCACGTCCGGAGGGGGAGGGGGGGAAGTGCTTGGGGGAACAGAAAGGGGGTTCTTCGGTATCCTTCTTGAGTGGTGATTCTCTTTTGGGAGGAGAACTGAAAGTGGTGAGAGAGGAAGTAGACGGCGCCGCAGCGGCCTCTGCGTTGTTTGCGTTCGCTTCTCTGGATTGTTTGCGTTTGATGAAGAAGGAAAAGAGGGGAGAGAGAGGCAGGAGGTCTGCCGTAGAGGAGAGTGGACGAGAGACAACTGCGGAATCGGAGTGTGCAGCAGCAGCAGCAGCGTTGAATGTTTTGACGCGAAGATTCCTGGAATCAGAATTATCGGAAATTCAATCGAAAGCAGCCTTGGGAGCAGGCTTAAGTAGAAGACATGACCTTGCAGCAAGAGAAAGAAGAAATCGCCAGCCTGCTTTAGTACCAGTAGCGGCAATGGCAATGGGACTCTCTGCAGAGAGGTCCGTTCACTTTGGTGGTCACTTGGGGCTTGCCCAAGCGAGTGGGCTGATCAGTGTGTTGATGCTGAATCCCGTGCCTCTGCTCTTGCCGGACTTTCCTGATTTAATGGGAGAAAAGGGGGAAGGCGACGATCTTGCAAGGGTCAGAAGAGTGGGTGGGGAACGTGGGATTGCAGAGATGTTTTGGGACGTGTTCCTTGGGAGTCTGTCTTCGGAGGACGAGGAGAGTAGAGGTATACTTGAAAGAGGAGCTCTTGGAAAGGGAAGAGAAGGGGGAGGGGACATTCAAATTGAAGGACTTGATGAGAGTTCTTGGAGAGAGCAAGGGCGCACTTTGGGTGG
The DNA here is from genome assembly GCA_018398765.1 of Chromera velia. Taxonomy (NCBI): domain Eukaryota; family Chromeraceae; genus Chromera; species Chromera velia. The sequence goes on along the minus strand of JAHBMJ010001221.1, from coordinate 25,358 downwards.
AGAAGAAGGGTCAAACAAAGGAAAACAGAAATGGGGAGAGGGCGCAGTTAGGTTACGATGGCAGGTCCTTCTGTTATTCTTCAAGTGTTACCTTCCGGACCTGGGAGACAGAATTCGAGTCTTCTCTGCCACTCATCAGGCCGTGCAGACATGGGCACCTCAAACTGCAGAAGATGAATGTCTTTCAGGGAAATCGCCAGAAAAGGCGAAAGAGGATGCGCAAAGGATCACCACTGCAGATAGAGGTCTAGAGAGGAATGTTTCAGGAGAGAAAGACGTAGCCAGATGCCTGCTGCCGGTTGTCCACATCCCGGCTCTGTCTTTAAAACAGTTAGAAAGAATTTATCAGTGGACTCCGACAGAAATATATTTTTTTAAAACAAATTAAGTATTCATCATCGTACATAAAAACATCGTAACTAACATCGTAATAAAAGAAGGTACAAGCCGTCTGTTTCTCTTTTCATCTGTTTAAACGATTCTTTGTAGAACTGCGGGTTCAACTGCCCATTTTTTTTGCATTGTTTTTAGTAAACTCTGATCACTGAAGTTAAATTTCTAAGTAAAAACTTTTTAGTATAGTCTAGTTAGTAGTATTCGATTCTCTATATAATAGTCCTAGGTCTAGTCCTAGGTACTATAGTTTATATTAGTCTATATAGTATATAGTTTAATACACGATATAAGAAGTATTCGTCTTGAGCCTTAATAGTTACTAAGTAGATCTAAGTAGTATTTACCAGAAAGCAGGCTAGAAACTAGTTTGTTAATTTAACCTGCCTTGCCTGTGCTAACTTGCCAAGCGCTACTAGTAGACGCCTAATGATGGCCCTAATCATGGGCCCATGGCGATGACGTACTACTAGTATGATGATGACAATAATACCTAAGATAATACGTTCGATTTTATGGCATGACATTAAATTTATTCTAATCAAACGACCAACACCCAACATTTTTCTTTTATATTTTTTTAGACATTTTTACTTGTATTGTACTAGCTATATATAAGCATTTTTGTTGAATTCCAGGTTAAGTTTCACGTACTTGAAAGTTGACCTCTTGTTTTCTACGCCAGTCTTGCATCAATTCGACATATCGACGACAAAGCGCTCGCCGCTCGGAAGGACAGATCGATTGAGGGAGACCTCATCGATCGATCGGATTCTACCTGAAAGAGAACTTCTGACACTGCAGGCACGTCTGAAGGCGTGCGTACAACCCGCCGAAGGCCCTGCCGTCTCTCTATCACAAGATGCTAAGAAGGGCAGATCACGGAAGAGATCCTTCAATTCAAACACGTCCGCTGCATGATCGGTCGGTCCTGCATGCAATTAATTCTGCAAGCCCTCTTTTTTTGCCCACATCTTCCTTCCTCTTTTCTTTTCTTCTCCCTCCGTTCCTGCATTCCTTTGCTCCATGCTGTAGAAACATGGAATCAGGCTTCCCTCAATGTGCAAGAAAACGGAGGAGTCAGACAAGCTTCGTGCTGACAAAATAATGGTCAGCAAGTGGACGGCTGTACGGGTGGTTGGATGAGGGATTTGTACTGTGTGCATGGAGGCAGGGGTCAGAACCGTTATTTCCTTTTTTTCTGTTTGACTGACAGAACCTTCAGCCCAGCCCAGCCGAGCAAAAGAGAGAACGAAAGACGCACACACAGGCAGAAAGAAAAAGAGAGAAGGAGAAGAAGCGATTGATCTACCGAACACTCCCTGATGATTTTTTCTTCCCGCACGCGTACGTCTTCTCAATTCCTTCTTTCAAGAAAGAGTGAGTGGGGTGGATTTGCTCTTTTCCTCTCTTCCTTCGAGGAAGGCAAAAGGAGTCAGATTGGGGGGCTGCGAAGGTGAAGGAAGCGAAAGGGGGTAAGGATACAGTGTGACTTTTGCGAGCGAAAACGAACATCCGATTGATTGATGGGCTTTTTGATGTTGGCAAGGCTGGGCTCGAGAAGGCTCTGTACGTCATATAATGCATTTCTGACAGGCAGGCAGTCAGGCAGGTTCTCTTTCCCTCTCCATCAGCTGCACACAAACGCCTCCCTCCATTCATCACCTCAGCTACTTTCCAAGATTCCTCCTGTCTCTCTGTCTGTTTGTCTGTTGGTGCCTTTCTGCCTGTCCGTCTGATGGCGTTTGTCTGTCTCTTGTGCATCCATGCAAGCAAAGGGACGATTTGGGATGGATCGACCGCTGAACGATCGGCTGACTGAAGTGACCGGGGCCAGTTAGAAGGATAGAAGACAAATGTTAATAATTAGACACTCCCTACATGAATGGAAGGCAGCTTTCTGCTGAAACGAAAAAAAGAAAGAAAGGACACACCTCCTCTCCCCCCTTCCCCCCCTATCTCCCCTAAGGCTTCCTTCCAGCTCAGAAGTTCTCGAGAACCCCCGACGAGTCCCCGCATCTGCACCCCACAGCAGACCCAGTGCAGGAGTGGGCCAGCTCGAGGATGCATCCCGTCTGCACAGGGAGGGGAGGGAAGGAGGACACAAACAAAAGAGAAGAGAGATGTGGAAGAGGAGAAAGAAAGACAGGGAGGCAGGCGATGAGGACAGCAGCAGCAGCATCAGCAGCAGAAAGGATCGGGTTGGATCACGCTCAGGTGCACGGCCGATCAAAAGGTCCATTCTTCCTCCCTTGAGCAATCACCTCGTCTCCTCCAAGTCTTTGCCCCAGGGTGGGTATGTATCCTCTTACTTCCTCCATGTAAAAGAAGAGCGAGCGAAAGAGAGCGGGAGCGAGTGAGGGAAGTCGCGGAAAAACAAAAGGGACCGAGAGGAGGGGAGGAGAGGGGACGGGTGCAGAAGTTGGACAGACAGAACAGAGAGGGATCGAGGGAGCACGTAAGAGACGTGCCTCAGTCAAGCAAAATTCAACTAGAGTATCTCTTTTGACTTCGTGCGATTGTTCCAGCATCGCCGGAAAAAGAAAATAAACGCACTGCTCGCGGTACTTTTTCGCCCATGCTTGGACACACTTCAAACAGAACGAAGCAGTTGGGGAATCGAAAACCTCTTCCAGAAGGAACGAAGGAAGGAGACGGAAAGCAAGTTTGGGTTGCCGAAAAAACTCCTGACAATTTGACAAGCCACGTATCTCTTCCCCCCCTTCCAATAGGAACCCAACCACACAGGGGGAACAGAGAGAAGCCACCGACAGACCGACCTGAGATCCAGTCGCGCACCAGCAGGTGTTGGAGAGGAAGGACGTGGGGTTGTCCAACCCCCCCAGGTTGTGCACGAAGGATTCCGAGGCTTCGCATTTGGAGGTAACCTTGCAGTCAGTCAGCTCGGTGACAGTGCACGTGTCGACGCTCTCGGCATCCCCAGAGACAGTTCCAATGGAACCTCCTCGGGTTGGGGTGATCTCGGCCTTCTTCTCCTTTTTGGCTGCACGGAGATTTTAAGGGGGGAAGAACAGGAACAGAATTTTGATATTCTAGTGGGAACCTTTTGCGGGAACCGCGAGCTGAGTACAAAAACAGAGGAGTGAGCCTGAGTCCTTGGATTGGAGTTTACTTTTTCTGCCCTACCAGAGAGAAGGTTGGCGGCTTGTGCAACAGCCAGGCAAAGGAGAGCGAGGACGAAGAACTTCATTGTGAGAGAGGATACGGAAACTGTTGCAGGCTGGCTTGTGAATTTGGTTGCACGAACGGAGGAATGGCGGAGGGAACAGGCAGTGATTCTCTCGTGTGACGACACAGACAGGCACGACTAAAACACACAACGGTTTGACAGTTTTGCCACGGCACACAAAGCAGTTAAATCTGACCTCCGGCAGTACAAAGAGGAGGAGGATCTTCCATGATCTTCAATGCCAGGGCTGGATCCATCGGCCGTCTCCATGCCGTCTGCCGGATCAATTGCATGAGCTCGGAAGAGCTCACGCGCGCGCGCATGCACTTAATTAAATTTGCAATTAAGTTTAGCTCGGTCTGCCTGCGCGGCCTGCATGCCTGCCCCAAAATCATAACTCGAGTCTCGAGATCTGACTGTGACTGTAGATTTATATGAGGTAGAACACCTTTACTCGGCCTGCATGGACCGTGTTTGCGCACCAGCTTACTGCCGCTTGCTTGATTGATGAGTGAGGAGGGGTCGCAGATGCGGGCGGTTTCGCCCTGCGACCTCCATTGCCGTGAGAGGCGGTTGAGGGACCACCGAGATCGATTGCTTTCCTGCTGCACATCTGCATTGCTTTCCCGGCCCTTTGCTCTTGCCCATCCTCTTCGCACTTGTGACGATGCACCGTGGAAGAAAGGCAAAATCCGAGTCGTTTGGGGTGGTCCTGGTCATCGAGGAGGGGGGCAACCTGAATTTCGTCAGTCGATCGAGATAGAGGATCCACAGTCGAATGCATGTGCCGTCTCCACTTCTTCCTTCGTCGAAATGCATGCGTGCTCGTTTGTTTGTATGCCTCTGCTGATGTACTGCAGGTTCTCCAGATGTCTGCCTCAGCTGGCTGGCAGCCAACAGACAGGCCTCGTCAGAAAGTGGACCCGTTCCGAGGCAAACAGGAGGGCTCAGAGTCGGGGGCGGAGACGGCCGCCCGAGAGCTCTGGGAGGAATCCATGCGGACCTTCAAAGTCCCTGCGGATCTGCTGACAGACGACACGAGAGGCGACGACAACCTGTTCTTCCTCCGAGTGTTGTTGCAGAACCCCCAAGAGGATCTGAAGTCCCTGACCTCCGTCTTCTCCCAGAACGCCAAACTGATTGAGACCTCCAAAAGAGATCTCAGAGAGGTCAACGGCCTCGCAATTGTGAGAGCATCCGTGCAGCCCCACGGGACCGCTGTCTCTGTGGGCGTTGAGTCAACTCCCTACGTGGCTCGACAGGTTCAGATGATGCTGAGGAGTTTTGGGCGTCTCTTTGGGGGTCTTGGTGCCTTGGACATACGGGGGCTCATTGACGCGCTTCCTGCTGCACATTTCGAAAAACGCACACACGGCGGTCTTGTGTGGTTTGAGGCGACACGCTCTGCCACAGTCGAGGAGAGGAAGAAGCACTTTATGCCAACACCTGAAGGTAGGGACTGGAGATACTCTCCTGGTGCTCTGGAGCGCTACAAGAGGCAGGTCGGTCATTTAATTGGCCGCTCTCTCGCTCTGTGTCTGTTTCTCTGTCTGTCTGTCTGTCTGTCTGTCTGTCTGTCTTCTGAAAGAAAGGAAAAGAAAAAGGAAAGAAAAGACGATCTAGTCTCTCTCTCTCTCTCTCTCTCTCCCTTTGTCGGTTCACCTCCCTCTCCCCCTGTTGGGGGGGCACCGCGTCTGTTTGTGTGTCCATGAGTGAATGAATGATTGAGTGAGTGGGAGAATGTGTGTGTGTGTGTGTGTGTGTGTGTGTGTGTGCGTGTGTGTGTGTGTGTGTGTGTGTGTGTGTGTGTGTGTGTGTGTGTGTGTGTGTGTGTGTGTGTGTGTGTGTGTGTGTGTGTGCGTGTGTAAGTGTGTAAGTGTGTGAGTGTGTGAATGAATGAATGAATGAATGAATGAATGAATGAATGAGTAAGTGAGTGAATGGATGAATGAATGAATGAATGAATGAATGGAATGAATGAATGAATGAATAAATGAATGAATGAATGAATGAGTGAGTGAGTGAGTTAGTGAGTGCGCGTGTTCGTGTATGCGTGTATGCGTGTATGCGTGTGTGTGTTTGTGTGTGTGTGGAGGAGAGAGAGAGTGAGTGAAGGACTGCGTGCATGGGTGTGCAATCTGTGTATCTCTCCTCCCTCACTCACTCACTCCCTCCCTCACTCCCTCTCCCTCTCCCTCTTCCTCTTCCTCTTCCTCTTCCTTTTCCTCTTCCTCTTCCTCTCCCTCTTCCTCTTCCTCTCCCTGTCCCTCTGTGTGTCTGTTTCTTTGCGTATGTCCATCTATGAAGTTTCTTCCTGCGGCCCCCCGAAGCACAATTGAAACATTCAATCAGAGGTTCTTGTCCTTCTCCTGGATCTTCACTTTTCATCGAGCTCTCTGGCTCCTTCCTGCCGATCCTCTCAATGCCTTTTCTGATCGGATTTCCCCATGCATACACCTACGTGAATTCAAGTCCCGCACGTGCCCCCTGCATGCAACTGTCCCTCCAGATCGAGGAGTACCCCCAGGACCTGATCAACAGACACAGGGAGGACGCAATGAAAATGGCTGATGAGATTCTTCGTGAGACCCTCAAGTCGGGAGTCGGGGGGGAGGAGAAACTCCTCTCTATGCTCAGGGAGCGCCAGAAAGAGAAGTGGGGGGAGACGCAGATGAAGTGAGCAGTAGTGAGCAGCTGTCATGGCAGGCATGAGCTTCAACTACTTCGATCGCCGTGCAGTTGTGGGGGATCGCCTACGGATGTGGATTCTGTGGGGGGAGGAAACTGATTTTAGGAGAGTCAGAAATAGATTGAGCAAGTTGGGAGAGTACACGATTGTTTGTCCCCTCTCTTCTTGAAAAATGATCTCCCCTGGCTGAAGTGTTGCGATTGCGATGCATGTCGTACATGAACGATGGGAAGCCTTAAATTAGGTCAATAAGTCTTTGAAATGATTGCATGTGCGTGTCTGGAAAGGAATGGAAAGGCGGTTTGTTCTCTCATTTTGCTTCGTGGTATCATTGAGGGTTGAAATAGAAGGGAAGGAGAGGAACTCGGAGTTTTTTTTTCCTGATTGACTGCACGGGACCCCACGGCACCAAACCACTCAATGACATAGTCAACATGTGATTGAAAAGATCGAATTTGGTTTGATTTGGGGTGAAAGTTGTACGCAAGTGATTCAGTCAAGTGGTTGAAACACAGTCCATAGACGTGCGTTGGTCTCAAGTAAAAGTCTGAATCCTTTCGCAATATGGCCATCTGTGGGATTCTCTCATGCAGGCACTGGCACTTCCTAGGGCACTTCATGAAGTCAATTGATGATGAAGTCAGCAACTTGAACTTGAATTTGAAGCTGTATAACTGCAAATCTCGGTTTTATTTTTTTATGCCAAACAAGTGCTTTCTGCATATATGGCCGGTGCCATGCTGTGACTGCATAATATGTATCTCTGATAGTCTTTTAAGTTTTAAGGTTGAAGGCCGCTTTTTTTCTCAAAAGTCCTTGTTAAACCTAATGTTATAATTATATAAACCCGCAACTTCAAGTTGAATTCTTAAATTGTAGGCTATAATTATAAATAAGTTGTTTATGTACAGCTGTTGCTAGGACTGTTGTAAACTTAAAATATGACTTATATAACCGTCCAGTATTTTATTATAATGAAATCTATACTAAGAAAGTTAAAGAAACTAGCCAGGAAACTAGCTTAATTATCTTTATACTATAGTCTTTATATTCCAACTTTACAGTAATTTAAAATATTTCAAATCAATTTAGAATAGGAATTTAAAGTAATTTAAATATTTTTTCTAGTATTTTTGAAGGCTTATAGATGCTTTGATTAATTAGGCTTATAGGCTTAGTAGCTAGCTTATAGGTCTAAGTATTAGGTATAGGCTAGCCTATATATAGGCAGTGTCAGTTTGAGCGTTCGCGCCTTTCAAACTCTTTGTGATACTCGAAAAATCGGTCCCTATAAAGCTTTAAGTTTGATCTTAATTAAATCTTAAGTACTGTATAATTCCAAATTATTTTAAATCATTAAACTAAATTACTAGCCTAATACTAGGAACCGATCTCTAGACCGATCTTAAATGCAGTTTCCACCTAAATTACTTTAAATTATACTCATAGCTAAATTACTCAAATATACAGGGCACTTCATTGTAATATATTGAAATTATGGGATAACACTATAGCTGGCAATTTGTACACGAATTTGAATCGATCTAGGAATTAATTTGCTATAAGGTAAGTATTAATTTGCCCATCGGTCCCAACCTAGCTAAGGCTAGCTTTGCACAGTAGTAGACTGGACTTAACTATTTGAAGCCCAGTTTCAGTCTTTTTTTAAAACGATTTACAAGTTTTTTTTTGTGCATGTCTTTTTTTTTCAATGGTTGTCGACTCCCTCCGAAAGTTTCGTGAGGCAATGCAGTGCAACGCAGAGCAGAGCAAAACAGTGTCAGCCAATCACTGCATCATCTCTCTTTCTCTGTGCAAGCATGCCTGCAGCTCTTCTCCTTGTGCCTCTGTTGCATTTGTTTTTGCTTCAGAAGCGGATGTGAAACCGTTACTTCAGAATAGGCCAGAATGGCACGGCTCTCGCTCTAGTAACGACTCTTTGCTCCACTTTGGCTACTCTGTGCCCCCTCCTCATTCTGGGTGGAAAAAGGGGGTCGGACTCGCTCAAGAGGAGGGCACCTCTTTGCGCACCTGATTCTCTTTCCCTTCTCTGCTTTCCTACCGTCTTTCAAATCAGGCCGGCCATTCTTCATTCCAAACAGACACAGCAGTCCGTCTGTTCCCTCTCTCCTGCTCAAATTGAATCAAATGAGACTGTGCAACCTTCTCCACCACCACTACCACCCCCTCAATGCCACACCTCTCCTCATCCATCCCCTCTGCCCCCCTCCACACACACATACAAATGAAAACCCCATGCCCCCCCCCACCCTCGAGCCCTCATCCCTCAAAAAACGTCCGTGCAGAGAGAGACGTCTCTGAGACCCCATCCCTTCCCAGGAGAGGAAGAAAACCCATGACTCCCCCCTCCGGACCGCCCCCTGCCTGTGCGTGCATCTACCGATAATACGCATCTGCCCTCATGCCACCCCCCGGGGGGCCCTGGCCGGGCCCCGGCTGAGGGGGAGGGGCCCCGGCCGACGGGTACTGCGGCTGCGCCTGTCTCGGTGGCGGCGCAAACTCTCTAGGTGAGCCCTGCTGCTGCTGTGGCGGCGCCGCCCTCGTTCCCCCTCCTTGTCCCGGCCCCGGTCTGCTGTTTCTTCTAATCGTGTTGAGCAGTTTCTCTGTGGCTGCTGCCTCCCCTGAGGCCAATTTTAACGGTTTGTTGATCACACCGATCCAAATAGAGAACAAAACCGCAACAAAACACGAGTAGACAATCATCTCCAGGGCAGAGTACCCAATCCAGTGCTCCAAATAAGAGCTGACCACCTGCCCACAAGCGATGTCGTTAACGACCTGGTGCACGAACAAAGGCCTGACGGAGGGCTGACAGAACCCCGTACAGAACTTCGTCTTCTGGAGCCACGCTAGATATTCGAGTTCCGTCTTCTTGCTGCACACACACACACATATCGATTTCTATCCATCTATCCATATACCTACACACGCAGATACAGAAACAGACACAGACTGAGACTCAGCCACATAGACACACAAACCCATAGACACACAAACCCATAGACAGACAGACACACACACACACACACACACACACACACACACACGCGTAGCCATAAAATTAGTGAACAGAACAACAAACACTGTACAGAATGTCTGCATCAGGAGTCAGGCAAGGTAGCGAAATTCGGTTCTCTCTCTGCCTCCAGGCTGCTGTTGCTTTCATCGTTTCTTTCCAAGGTCTGTTATTGCATAACCGCACAGCACCATTTCCCTGCAAAGGAAGGACTCTCTCGACGCATTTGTGATTCGTTCAATTCTGTTTGAAACAGACCAAAAAGCCCCATTCATGAATTCACACCGACCCACTTACCCCCCACGTACCTGTTGTACAGATCCCCGTAGTCTGCGCAGTCCTGTATGAGGATGTTGGAGTGCTGCTGGGTGGTGGGGGTAGCGATAGAGTTATCGTTACACTCACTGTCCAGGGACAGGTCTCCATTCTGCGTGCGTCAAGTTAGAATGTGCGTACAGGAATGAGTTCAAGTAGAGAAGACTCACGAGTATGTGCTCTCTCTCTCGTTGTACCCCTCCGCACACACACACACACACACACACACACACACACAGAGAGAGAGAGAGAGAGGGAGGGAGGGAGAGAGAGAGAGAGAGAGAGAGAGAGAAATGTCTCACTTGAGATTAAGCTATGAAAACACTGAGTGTGCTCCCTCACGTCTTCCATCTCTCTTCTCTTCGCTTCTCTTTTCTTCTCTTCTCTTCTGTTTCTCTTCTCTCGTCCACCGCTCTTTGCCATTATTTTTTCTCTCTCTTCCCTATCCTGCAGAAAAGACCACGCACCTTTTTCAAGCAGCAGGCGTACAGCTTGGTGGCCTCAATCTTCACGGATTCGAGAGGAGACGTCAGACCGCTGTTTGGGCAGGAGGTGCTGTCCATCTGTAGACAGAGGAGGGGGAGACAAAGTGAGAGATGAACAAGCATGTCGAGGGAAGGGGGCCAGACAGACGGGGTGGACAGAACACAAAAGCAGGAAGAGGGCTGAAAGCTGCAGTTGGAACGAAAAAGAAGGTCGGAAGAGGCACAAGGAAAAATCACACGGGGGCGTTG
>JAHBMJ010001221.1:0-10000 GCA_018398765.1 Chromera velia | reverse complement strand
CGAAGCACAAAGTCTTCTGTGTATTCAAATTTTTTGAGGGTCGGTCTGTCAGTCAAGCAGTCTCTCAGTCATGCATTCCTCACCTTCCTTGCTGCCTGAGTTCAAGGCTGTTTCATTCCCAGACGATTCGATTCGCTGTGAAACGAATCAAAACTGGTTGTTGTGCATTTGCATGTGGGCGCAGGTGTATGGAAACTTTCTGTACTAGATTGCCTGCCTGCATGTCTTGCGTTTGTTTCCTTCTTTCCTTTTCAGTTTCTTCTCCCTCTATTGGTTTCTTTTGATACATATCTTCTTGTTGCGTGTCCCCCTACCTGCCTGCCTGCCTGCCGCCTGCAGAAGGCCGACAGTCGACTTTCCAATTTTTCGTCTGCCCCCACCTCCCCCCAACACCCCATGGCACCCGGCAGTCCCCACTCTATCATGAGGAAGGCTGCCAGCGGCCTGTCAGATGGAAGGGGGGGCAGGAAAACCCGGTTCACACACCAGCAGCAGGCTCAGCCTGAGTTGGAGTGCGAGGAGGAGTTGGAGGAATTGGTGGACATCCACAGAGAGTTCGAGAGACTCAGATTCCTTGTCAGTCAGTCAGTGACTCAGGCAGGGAGGGTCGTTCGATTCTGTTTGAGCGTGCTTTTGTTCTCCGCTCGGCGGGGTGCATGGGCATTTATGGCAAGGGGGGAGGGGGACACTCAAAGCAGCGGTTTTGGCATTTGGTTCTCCCGCCTCTTCCTCATACGCACACAAATAAGTGGTTTAATCCAGACCGAATGCCTGCGCTTCCCCCACCCTAAGAATTACTTGAGTGATGTAGCTGTTATGTTGTCGTTGAGTAGAGATATTGAAGCGGAAGAGAAAAGAAGAAGGTTATGCAAACGAAAGGCTTCCGAATATACTCATCGTACAGTCCTCATTCCTCAAGGGCTTTTTTCCTTTTTGAGGTGCTACACTGTTATATCTGTGTGCATGCGAAACCTCACATCTCTCCCTGCCTGCCTGCCTTCGTGCAGAATCCCTTCTACAAAGCGCCCCCCACAGCCTCAGAGCCCCAATTTGACGCTTCTGCTATCACGGAGATCCGCCGTTCCTTCGGTGCCTCCAGGCACACGCAGGAGAGGGAGCACGAAGAGGAGGGGGGAAGTCCAGAATTCGTGTGCACTCCACAGTCGGCAGTGGTGTCCCCCCTCTCTGACGAGTCCTCTCCTGTGGTCCTACAGGTCCCCCCACACGTACGGAGCATTTCAGAGGAGGAGCCCGAGACGACTTCGGAGGGCGTACAGACAGACCCGTCTCCACAAAGTCACTCCATAGACGTTCAGACTGAGGAGAAGGAGACGGCAGAGAAGGCTGTAGGTGTGGATCTCCAGGAGGCTGAGCAGAGACAAAAGACAACAGCGAAAGTTCACAGGGGCGTGGGGACTGTTAAGAAGGCAATGAAGGAAGTGGGAGTCGCAACAGTGGCAGAGCCTCCTTCTGAGCCACCGCTCGCTCCTCCTGAAGCCGTCCCGACAGAGGAGCATATGGATGCAGACATTCAGAACGAAATTGCAATGCTCCAGGTGGGAAGGCAAGGAATGAGAGTGACAAAAAAAGTTTTTTTTATCTGTTTGATTAGAATGCACTTTATCCCTGCCTCTTTTTCTTATAATTCATTTATCCCTTCTTCCTTTGACTTTGCTTGTATATGTCTGACGTTTCATGCATGCCTCCTTTGACTCTTTCTGCTCCCTCCGCCCCCCTGCCTCTGCCCTGTGCCTTCATACATGCAGAAGATGTGCAACACCCTGAGGGATGAAGTGGAGGCTCTGAACAGTAAGGTCAGATGATCATGCAGCTATCGATAGATAGGAGAGAAGTTAATGAATCAGTCCACTATGCAGCATTCTGTATCTAGCTTTTGTTCTCTGCACTCTGTGTATTGATTGATGGCTGTTTGATCTCTTCAGCCACGCAGGCAGGTGCAGTGAGTGCACACAGCCAAACTTTAACACCTCAACTTCCCATGTATTTCTTTTGAAGTTTTCTTCAGATGTCTCTCATTCCATACAAAAATGGAGAAAAGAGCGAAGTTGGGTTGCATAAGTTTGCGGCTGTACCTTTTCCGTCACGTTCTCTTTTGCATTTCACGTGCAGCCGTCTGGAGAGACGCAGAGAGAAATTGAGACTGAGAGGCCCATTCCTGTCCCAGACACTCCGATTTCGGAGTCTGGATCCGTGCCTGTCTCTCCGTCTGCCAGCAGTAGCAGCAGAGAGGAACCAGTGGAAGAAGAGAGCAGGGAAGAAGCGTCCACTGTGCGGAGAGTGGAAGGAGCTGAGGCAGAGGATGAAAGCCCCCTCAGTGAAGGCGTTTCTGAGGAGGGAGGGGGGGACCAGGAGGATGAAGGAGGAGGAGGAAATCAGCAACAGCAAGAAGAAGAGGAAAGAGAGGAAATTCCACCAACATCAGTGCCTACTGTCCCGACCCCCCTGCAACCACACCTCATCATGTACAGACACACCGTCTCCTCCCCCCCCCTGCACGTCTACTCCGTCAGCGCCCCTCCCCGCCTGCACAGAAGAACACCGGGGCCCCCCCTCCACATCCCCTCTTCCCCTCTTCCCCTCATCCGACTGCCAGTCTCTTCTCCCAGACCACCCCCAACACGCCACCACACACCTTGTGGTCCTGTCAGGGCATTCCCTCTTCCGCCCCCCTTGCGCCCCCCTGTGACCCCTCTGCCCTGTTCAACCAGACCCGTCCAACCTCCAAAAAAGCCCACTTTCTGCTGCGGGGTCGAACTCTCCCCCCCCTCTCCCGAAAACTCACCGCCCAGTTCCCCTCTCAGCCCCCGCCTCCCCCTCCCTCTCCCAAGAAACCCCTCTACACACACACCCAGCGTCCCCTCACTCAACCTATCGAACAGTCATCGACTCGCTTCACCCCTCACTTTTCCAAAGCCCCCCTTCCCCTTCCCCTTCCCCTTCCCTCCCCCCAACGCCACAGCACCATCCCCGTGTACGATCAGGTCCTCTGCCTCAGAACCGAATCCCGTCAGCTTCTTTCACACAGACCCGTGCCCTCCCAAGGGCCCCCCCTGTCTTTCACAACCCGTGCACAAGCGGAAAACCAAGAAAACCAAAACGACTTACGGTCGATCCAGCCACCCCACCCGGCCCCCCACCCCACGCTTCTATGGCACCTCTCTCCACGCTTCAGACGACCAACAGACCCCCCAATGCCGATTCCTCCTCCCCTCTCTCCGGCCCCCCATACGAGTATGATGCCCTCTCCCCATCGCACAACCCCAGTCACTCACAGTTCAAGTCCGTCTCCCTTTTTCAACCTCGGCCCGAATTTGACACAGAATGAGAAGGCGAGAGGCCCAGTGCCAGCCGGGGCCCGACCAGAGTCCCCGGGACCTTCCGAGGCGACAGTGCCGGGGCCCTTCACGAAGCTACCGGGGTCCCCCCCATTCCGCCCTCTCGTTGCGGTCCCGTCCCCACCTCCTCGATTTCAGAGGCGAGGACCGTCAGGGAAACGCACTGCCGCCCCTTGCTGTTTGGGCTCTTCCCGGTAGCAATTAACGCAGCTTCCGCTCACGGTCTGCATGCACAGATCGAATGGCTTCGGTGCATTGGGCGTGGACGCGCAGCTGCTCCCTCGCTCAAGTATTCCTTTGCCACTGGCTTTCTTTGCTGCGAGTGAAACTTTAAGGATGAATGGATATTCGCGAACTAGTGTTCAAAACACTCGCTGGTTCTAAACATATTTATTGGTCAATATTAATTTTAAGGATGGTTTTCATCGTGATGTATGTACTTCAATTAACTCCAACATATGAATTTCACTTCTCCCCCATATGTTTAAGTTAGTAATTATAATCAAGGCTTCTACCCTGCAAGTTCCAGTAATTTAGGCTATTATTTAGCTTAGTAATTTATAGTTTTGCTTAGTAATCTAGTGAGTAATTTGAAGTAATTTGGAGCAATTTGGAATTGTCCTTAAGCAAAGTAATGGAGTAGAGTCTAGGAGTGGACACTAAAGTTTTAAAGTTTTTTTTTCTTAAAGTTTTTTTTTGCCCTCTAGACTTTATTTAAAAAAAATATTTTTTAATTAGTTTTTGAATAGGTCGTTAATTAAGTCAGTTATAACTAAACTAATTAACTATCCTACATAGAAAGTAGCAGAAGCTCAGTCTATTTAAATTTAGATTTATATTCACATTAGAAATAATTATCGGCGATATGCTAGGCAATACCGATCGGATCTAGCATCGGATGAAAAGTGATCGGATGACATCACGGATAAAAAGTTCAGATGTACTTGTACCGGGGAGTGGACAGTTACAATCATTGGAATCAATGGATTCCAGCTCAGCCAGGCAATGCAGAAATTCCTTTTTATCCAGCCACTTGGCACATGAAGAAAGTCTATGCATGAAGTCATCAACACATCGAATACACGAATCATATACACAGGGTTTATGGTCGCTACATTTAACAGACAAATAACAAGGACTCCGGCGGCATCTATGAGGAATAGCAAACTGAAATATCCATATATCTAATATATTTGATTATAAAATATCTAAATATCCAGATATTTGAAGATATTTGGGGATATTTGTGATATTTCAAGATATTTTAAGATATTTGATGATATTTCACCAAATAATTATTTCAAATAATTTGATTATCATTATCATTGTCTTTCATTATCTTATGTATGAGTCAGACTTAGGGATAGACTACGGGTCAGACCTAGGGTCAGACTGATATCACGATTTGTGACACCCCAATCAGCTTTATGGCTATTCATGGCATATAGGTCGCGGACCGCGCACGGGCCGCGAGGGCATGCAGGCATTGGCATAATCGCCCCTGACAGCCTATATGTACCGTCCCCCAACTTCGTGGTGGTGGCAAAGGGGGCGCGCCGCAGAGGACCCCCCCCCCCGTCCCAGAACATGGCGGTAGTGGTGGGCCGTCTCCGAAGAGACGTCTCCCAAGGTAAGGTGATCTATCGCCCCTGGCGCATCCCCCTAAAAATGGTGCCCCTAGTCTTTGTCCTTGTCTTTCGCTTCAACCACCATAGACCCACCCACCCGCCCACTGTCGACCGTCCTCGTCTCTTGTCGACCTACTGTGGCTTACCCACAACCTTTCTGCTGAAGCTGCTTGTCTCTCGCCTCTCACTATTACGAGGTACTTAATGGAAGCCTACGTTTCTAGAAATAATATAAAAAATCTGTTTCATAGTTCTTTTTCTATCATTTCAACGTCTTCTTACACAAAGTTTCAGCTTCTAACTCCTTACTAATTATCAAAACGAGCTTTTTGCGGAAATGCGCTGCTTTAGGGGGGCAAAAAGCACCCCACTCGCCCCCGGCATGCAAAAATATGAAAATTCAAAGTCAAGATTCGTTTTCTGGGACCGCCTGACTTTGAATTTTCATATTTTTTGCAAACGTAATCGGTCACGCGTACGAACTTGAAAATTTATACAGACTTTACAAATATTATCAGAAACATGTTGTAAGTCTAAAAAAACTGTTTCCGTGATAAAAATATTTTTTACATTTGCAATCGCAAACGTAATTGGCTGTATGGGTTTGCCAAATTGAGTTGCGCTTGATATATATATAATTAGTAATAATCGGGAGTCTAAATTTTTAATCGGAGATTCAAATTCAGAGTTTTCTTTTTAGATTAGCTCTCAATTGGGTGGGATAAGACATGCATATGCCTAAACGTATACTATAGAACGTATATGTAGACTCAGAATGACTCGAACATATGTGTATCCAACTACTAGTAGTAGTTTAGTACTAAGTCTACTACTACTGCTGCTACTACTACTATTATTACTACTAGTACGTATGCAACTGTATGGTTTTGCCAGTGGTCTTTGAGTCAAGTCTCTCCCCCCACATCATAGGCCACATGGTTCCAGGCAGGTTTGACATGTCCTGCTGTTGAGTTTAATATTATGGACTATGCATGGTATCATGTATAGTATTACCTGAGAGTGACTTACGCTTTAGTGACAGTTCGGTCTTAGACTAAAATTCAACCCTTTACATCATCATCATAGGGAGGAGAGAGGAGCAAGCAGCATTGAAAGCGGTAGTGAGAGAAGTGAAGGATGGTCTCTCTCTTTTTAACAGGGTTACCGCTGCGCAAAGAGTGGCAGCAATCTCTAAGGTTAAAGGGGCGGGCCCAGCAGAGGTAGAAGCCTTTGAGAGCTGCTTCTTGATGCTTAATCATAAGCTGCGGCAGAGGTTTGAAGCAATAATGAGGTGCTTGAGAGAGGTGGAGAATTGAGAGCATGCGTTTGATCTAGAATAATCGATCGATCAAACACCCTATGCATGAATGCATGGATAAACGGACCACCTGAGCCTAACAGAGGCTAGGGGGTAAGTCTTCTATTATCATCATCATCATCATCATCATCATGATTCTTATTATTAATCATTATTATTAATTGGTCTATAGGCCATCATGCAATGCACGAGTCTAGAACAATGCTTTATTGCCCCTTTGCTAGACCTGCATCATACAATGGGAGGGGGTTTCATTCTTGCAACTCTAAACACCCTGCATCTAGAAGATGCTTTCTCAATCGCTGATGTCGTTTCCCTTCTGTGGAAGAAGACTTAGTACGACGACTGTAACAGAGACTCTCAGGCAGTAGAGGCAGACAGGAAAACCAGTGGAGAGGGAGGACGGGAGATGTACTTAGGAGATGGAAAAAGAACATTCAAAAGGTGAGACGGGCAGAGGGGTAAGTAACCATCACATGCATCGGATTGCAGGCCTTACGATGGAGGGTGCAGACAAATGTTTCGCAAGAGTCGCAGGGCCGGTATGGGTGAGTGTCTGAGTACCAGAGTGACCTTCATTCGTGCCAATAATTCGCTTTGCATGGCGTGTTTTAGAGGGGTGGAGTCTTTCGATAGCAACCACTTTCTCTCTCTTTCTTAGGCTCTATCTAATTTGGCTTCAATTTCGGTTACAATTGCATTCAGAGCCTCTCGATCTGCTCTTGTTTCTGTGCATTCAGTCAGTCGGTGCAGCAGATCGTCTGCTTTGCCCCTGCATGCAGGGCAAACCGCGTCTTCCAGCCCTCTGTAAGGTGTATGGGGGCGACCACCGAGCAACATATACAGCAAAGCTGAAAAAGGGCCTGAGGACCAGATCGTAGCGCGAGGGAGGGAAACGAAACCGTTACAGAGGGACGAACGGAATGAGGGAAAAGTAGAGGAAAGGAAGAGGAGAGACGAACGTTGGGCAGTAGGATAAAACGTTTGGAACACATTCGGTCTGACGCCTTTGCCAAACTGTAAAACCGCCCCCCGTGAAGCGGCCCTTTCTAGATAAGCATCAATCCATTCATCAACTTTCCGGTTGATCACTACAGTAACTCTTAAGAGAAGGAGACGGCCAACTTTGGTGGCTTTCTTCCTTCTCTTGATGGTTGGATTAACATTCACAAATTCTTCCAATCCGGTCAACCCAATCAATTTTTGTGCGTGCATCATAGAGGAAGGGCAATCACCATTCATTAAAGCCAACCAGGCACCCATGGGCATCGGTTAATATATTTTAAGTTAGTCAAATACCCCACAAGTCTTATCGACACGTACATACATGCAGGAAGTAGACCGACAGCACACAGAGTAGGTACACATAAAGAGGAGAGAGACAGATTCAAAGCCTAACGGACAAAGCGCAATTGAAAGGCATCTAATGCATCCATGTCTGACTTGCAGACAGGGAGACAGTCCAACGCGTTAAGGCTTGGAAAAGGTGTACCTCAGAAAAGGTGCAAACCAAAAAGTTGCACCAGATGCCTGTTTTGCACCAGATGTACCTGATACACCTATTTTATACCTGATTGAATGGAATTAGTTGAAAAGTGTCAGCATCATGGCCATGCAACGCGCTGTGGCCCCGCCCCTGCGGCTCCCCGCGGTCCCAAACGCGCGTGTTGCCAGGCCGCGGTGCGTGGAACAAATCCAATCATATGCAGCTGATTTTTGAGATAAATTTAAAATCGGCTACATACAGAGGTCACTGATTCAGAACGCAACGCATGCGCTGCATGAAATCAATTAGGTCTATTGGAGTATGAATACCTCTTCTCTTTGCAGCATGAGAACTGTTTTATGGGCTGCCTTATGCAACAGAAACGACTGCATGTACACGCATAGCAACGCGGAGCGGACGAGGGTAAAAGGACCAGAACAACAGGTTTGAGTCAAGAAGCTGAGTAAGCAGACTGAGTCCGTTTGCATAGCAATAGCACAATGCCAAACGGTTTGCCGGGAGGAAAACAGCTTCCTCGACCTTTATTAGCAATCCGAGGATGAAGAGAAGCAGAAACGGCACACACATGGGAATATGCATACGCGAAGGTACCTTGATACTCTCCCTCTCGGTTGTAGGTAAGGACTTTTGAAACCTGGTGCCGGGTGCTCTTTATGATTGGCGGGCTTGATCTATCTTGGTCAGTAAGAGTATAATTAGTTTGATCATTCAATTTGCTGCTTTGCCTTAGAGAGTGGAACCATTCGTCACTTCCGTCTGCTGATGGCTCGTCAAGTTTCGTTAAGTTTGCATGCTCATATACAGATCTATATCTGACTTTCTGTCATACCACGGCTTCTCGTTACGTTTGGTACTTCCAGAGGGTTTGAAGTCCGTCTGTAGATGGAATTGCAGCTTTCCTAGGGGCGTTCACCCCTTCGTTCGCGAGTCGTCAGTCATACCGGTCTTGTATACCAGTCACTGCAGTTAATCATTTTTTAATTTCATAAACTGGGGCCCTATCCAGATAGACGGCTTCAAACAAATGCCAACAAACAAAAGAGGAGTTGTTGAAGAGTAGGGAGAGCCTTTTTTTGGATCTGAAGATGGAAAAACTACTTGTACTAGCCGTATAGGTCCTTGCAGGTGGCTCAGGAGGGCATGAAAAGACAAGCTAGTCTGGATGGACATCATGAATTAAGCTGGGTCAGTCAAAAGAAGAGGGTCTGGGGTTAGGAATCGCACCTGTCCGACTCTGTCCGTATTTTTCTTATTCTTCAAAGCCAAACCCAAATCAAAAGCCAAAGCCAAAGCCTCCACTCCACCCCAACCAGCCCGTATCAAATGAGAGGAGTTTCTAGGGAAGAAAGACGACATACTGAGGTCGACTTTCAAGTCGGACTTTGAGTGAGACAAAGTCTACAAGGAGCCTACTCTCTCCTCTTCTTTCTCCTCTTCTTCTTTCTCTTCTTCCTCTTTTTTGTCCTCCGTTGTCATTTTGTGTGGGGGGGTGAGCTAGGGGGTGAGTGAAGAAGAGAGCTAGGGATGACGGGGTTGGGCTCTGAGCCTTGAGATCAGGCCCTCACTTATCCTCACTTGCCCTTGCTCAGAGGAAAAATGCAAATTAAAAAAAGCCTTCTTTTGTTTCATTCTTTCTTCTTTTTCTTTTTCATGAAAATGCACCATTTGTGCTTGCTTTCTTCATGAGTTTGCTCCAAAGGGGCATCATGCAGTTTGAAGGTTTTATGGACCGTATAGGGACAGAACTGGACTACAGTGTAGCACGCAACCGGCGCCAAACATATTCAAACATTGGACAGGTGAAAAACGTTGCTTAAATTGAGAAAAGAAACCTAGAAAAAGACCGAAGTCATAAGACAGTCAGAGATATATAGTCTTTAATTCTCATATTTTTTATTTTTGCTTTTTATCGCCTTTTCACTGATATTTCTAGTGATATTTTAAGTTGTTTCGCATAGTAAAAATCAATGTAGCAAACCTATATCATAAAAAGCTTTTAGGCCTTGATTGAGGCGCCTTTTGGCCGTTAGAAACACTAGAAATCAACCCTAGAAACCTAGTTGTCATATGGTAAACGGTGCACCTTATTTTGCACCTGATTTAAGGTGCAAACTTGTTTTGTAATGAACTAGAGAGTCCAGTCAAGGACAGTCCAGTTAATCTTATGGTTCTCTATACAGAAATAAAACTG